>JAYEAL010000572.1:0-97956 GCA_036419045.1 Scirpophaga incertulas
ATTTCCGTCGACTCTCTTTTGATTCGATCCGTACGACTCCGGAACGGCGCCCACCGCTAGCAGGCAAGGAGCAGAATCTTCCGTTCGTGCACCTTCCACAAAACACTCTCAGTAAAGCTGAATATAGCCATCTGCGGTTTCAACATAAGTACCTCTAAAAAAAAGTATCCTCTCCAGAAGAAAAAAGTTGTATATTTGATATGACGAAAATTTTAGACCTGGAGAATTATATAGAAAGCTGGCGATTTCGTCTGCGCAGGATTACTATTGTAGAGTTTTTTTTTACCATAGGAGAATTTATTTGTTTATTGCTAGTAAATAAATAAAATTAAAAATGAAAATTTTCCACAAGGTAGGCAATAAATCTGTACACGACCAAACGCGCTTAATCTTTGCCGAAAATCTATACGGGGGTGGGGTGGCTCCCCCCTCCGGGGTAAATAGGGATGTACTCTACTCGTCCACTGTTGACAATTGATGGATGTCTCTTCCCTGAAAGGCAGGATTAATGCTTCTGTTCAAGTAACAATGGTGACGATCCTGCCGGGATTAGTCGCTTGTAAGTGAGACATTTTGCTCTTCCACGGATAGAGAATCTTCAAATCGACAATGGAGGATAAAGTGAGGATATTTTTTAAACGAGTATCGTGAAGTTGAAGTGAGTAGACCATTTCCGGATATATATTGTATGTCGTTCGACTTTTTAAATCAAAATCACTTTTTTTTATATAGAATGGTCTTACACATTTTATATCCATTAGTTATTTAACATTTTTTTAAAGGTTTTATTTAAGATCGTTTAAATATCAAAGGTCATTAGTGACAGTTCACTAGTATTATATTTCTTTATAATAACTGATTAATCGAAAACGTTAAAAGTATTTTAAGGTTCAATTAAACATTGATTTTAGCAAGATTTACTTTAATTCTATCTTGAATAAATAATAAATTTTCTACAAGGAGGTGCTTTAAGATCAAATCGGTATTAAATCTGATATATTTGTTTCTATTTTCCTTTGTTATGAAGCTATTTAACATTACTCCAACTTGAATACATTTTTTTGTCGTAATTATAATTTGATCAAAAAATTCGTTGTACATTACTTCAAAATTAGTTTAGTTCTAGTACTTAATTACGTTTTATTAATCTCCGTTCGTGGCTTTGCAGGATATCGGATATCGGATTTTCCGTATATTTTTTGTCGACAACAATTATGTTATGGTCTTCCAGTTGTTTTTATCAGATTTTCCCACAGAAAAAAAATACAATGTATCTATGAAATCTATTGATATATGTGTGAAGGTTCAAGAAGTTTATTTTTTTGGTAAATAAATAAGGAAAACTTTTTTTTGTTTATTTGGTTCACAACTTGAAACAAAATTATTACTAATTATTACTACAAAGCAAATAAAGACACGCTCGGTGTAGTTTCTAATATTAAGGAACACGGCATGCACGAAGTTTTCACAGTACGACTATCACATAAGCTAACAGTATAAACTTAAGTACACGTTATCTCTGAGAAATTATATAAATTACTATATGTCTGGGCGATTTAAAAGTATTATAATGTTAATCGTTTGATGCCACTAAATCTGGTTTGGGTTTCGGCTTGATAGGGTGTTAAGCAGACAGTATGTGTATGAAAATAGTAAAAAGTCAAACAAAACGGAAATTTCCTAGGTTATTTTGAATAACGTAAATATTTTAATATTATATAAGATGCAAAGGAAAATCACTCGTATTTACAAAACTAATATTACATAATGCATAATATTTTATAATTAATAAAATAAAATAAAAGAATGAACGCCTTATAAGAGCTTACTTTGCCTAGACTAATTGGTAAAGTGTAAGAAATATTTATTTATTTATTATTATTATACATCTTATGTTACATGTTGTCAACGTTGATTCTTCTGGGGGTTGCCGAAAGTCTGCTGGTTTGTCAATGTAACATGAATTAAGTTATAGAGTTTAATTAACAAGTAATAAAATAAGTGATAGACATAAAATTTAATAACTCAGTTCATAAAAAAATCATAATTACTCGTATATTTAATAAAATTATACAACAACAAAATTCCAACTCCTCATAATTCCTGGGAGAAAAACAGGCGAGCATCACTCGGACAGAACGAAGCTTATCCGAAGTCAGGACACGAATACTTACCCGGGTACAAGAAATTACCAACCATCTATACGTATAAACTGCGTCCGGGCGACTGTCCAGCGGTACATTATTGACTCGTCCAATAATCGTACGATCGCGCGCCTTTTGTTCGTCTTGGGCACAAAACTATGGAGTATGATTCTTTAGAAATAATCAGTTTATTTCCGTAGTCATTCTAGACTGATAATTGGTTTTATTTACTAAGTTTTATACTGTGCATATATTTAATAGTATAATATGACACAATTGTGATATATTGGTCATTGTAAACTTTGCAAGTTTATAGGTTTACACACAAACACAACGCAGAAATACAAAATGTAACATCTACATTCTAACACACACACACATACACTATAAATGACAAAAATGTACATTTACAATATTTGTAACGGGAACGCTGTCCAACCTTAAGATTTTCGACCTATTTCTTTATTCTCTATGATTCAAATCAAACTTCAAAAAAGTGACATGTCACGCTTTGACAGGGTTCCTAAAAATTCATTATTGTTGATTATCAAGATATATAACATACTATACCAAAACTTTGAAAAAACATAATAATAATAATAAGTGCGTAGGGAAGTGACGACCCCATCGCGCGCTGGTGGGGCATTTAATGCCCCTTAACTGTCATAAATGCCCCATCAGTGCAGTCAGTCTCCCTCAGGGCAGCTTGTGGCGAGCTGTCGGTGAGATGTCACCGAGGGTACTGATGTGCTTCAGGGGGGCGTATGCCACCCGCCTCTATCTTGCCTTAACCAGCCGGACAGAGTGGAGTCGCAAGAGCAGATGCTCGAAGGGTGGAAGTGTAATAATGTCATAACGTCGACGGCGTCTCGATCGCTATCGCAGAACACACCTCTCTACACCCTTAGCCGTTCACACCAATGTTGCTCTCTCTTCGCACCAATATTGGTCTGCTTTTTTGGGGGGCCCATTTAGTGAGTGGCGAGTCACCACCTGCCATATTTAAAATCAATTAGAGGCTTTAGAAGGCAGGTGACCGGAGTCTCTTCCATAGTCCGGTTCTCATTACCACCGAAATTGAAATGCAATACTCCACAAACTTTTTGACCACAAATGACAATAGTTTCTGTGCATCTAACTGGGTGTAGTCTTTAGCGGCATTTTTCATGATGCAGATAGAGATTGGACCCAGTTGGTACACTCCACGCACACTTTCATTAAATTTGCTTTAAATGGCCTCTACGCGTTGGATCTGTATCCCCGCGCACGCCTTATAAAGGACCGTGTGGTATAAAAGACGCGTCCTTTAAGCTACAATAATAATAATAATAAATAATAATAATCACGCTGAGCAATTTAAATGCTCCTCAATAATAATAATAATTAACATTTATTTCAATCTTTACATCCATATTTTTTATTAGTACGTTAGTAACAATTTATATTTTTAAAAGTAAGTTAGTAATGTTAGTGATTAAAATTATAACTACACTACTTGCTCTAATGACTGTCTCAATCCAGTGTTTCTGTATGAGACAATCAGGACGAGCAGTAATTGCCTGTAGAACACTGTTGCTGCTATTTCTCATACGTCGCAACAGGGACGACGCCTTTTTGCGCATAACTGCGTGGAATCCGTCAACCCGTGCATTCGCAAACATTCCAGAGGCGCTACAGAACAGAGCTCTGAAAGCATTATTGTACTGCACGCGTAGTGCACTGTAAGCTCGTCGCGTATAGCTTACCCACAGGCCGCCCGAGTAAAATGTTTGACAAAATTAGGGTAATCTTAACCTCTGCCGTACATCGAGCGAACCTTCGTGCAAGCATTTTGCTTCTTACCAGCGCTCCACGCTCTCTTTCAATGTCTTCATTGTCATTCAGATCAGAAGTGACAATATGGCCCAGATATTTAAATTTGTTTACATTTTTTAATATTCTTTCATTTAATGTAATTGGTGGCACATGACTCGATACACTTTTCCCAGCATTAAACACTAGGATTTCAGGTTTCTTTGAATTATACACCAGGCCATGTGACACCGCATACGTCTCACATACAGCTACCAGTTTTCTCAACCCCCCTATCGAGGGGCTCAGCAGCACAAGTCATCGGCGTAGCTCAAGTTATTAACACAATGTCCATCTATGTAGCAGCCGATATGGGTACCACTGAGGTCCTCGACCAGTTGATTAACATAAAGGTTAAAAAGGGTGGGAGAACTAAGTCCGCGCTGCCTAACACCGCATCCCAGAGAATACTCGTCCGACAAGGCACCCAAGGCAGCCCATCTAACCTGATTTATGTGATGCAAAATTTGAACAGTTCTGTACATTCAACCGGTATACCCGTGCTCTCCAGTTTCCGCCAGAGCAGGTCGTAGTTTACTCGGTCAAAAGCCTTAGACAAATCCAGGAAGCACGCGTATACCGGTGTCTTTCTCTTCGTATAATACTGGACAGCATGCTTAAGACTGAAGATGGCACTTTCCGTAGAGACACCCGACTTAAACCCAAATTGCAAATCGTGAAGTTTCACATATTTTGCAAGGTAGCCATTAAGCAAGCTGTCAAGGATCTTTGCAGCTGTAGTGGCGAGTGATATAGGTCGGTAGTTGCTTTTTTCAGACGAGTCGCCCGTTTTATTTTTGATTATAGGTACCACAATTGTACGCATTAGAGCTGTAGGTAGATAGGCATGTCCTACACAAAAATTAAAAAGCATTGCAAAAATACGCGGAACGTGTACCCCCGCATATCTGAAATGTTCTATGCTTAGGCCGTCGTGTCTGGGCGATCTGCCTTTTGACATACTTTGAATCACTTTCGCCACATCTGTCGCTATAAATTTAGCAAATCTCTCAGAGACGACACCTCCAGACTCCCCGGAGGCACCACTACCTGTGGATGTATAGTCCAAAGGAGACCTGACCACAAAATGATTTTTAAAAATATTTGCAATATTTTTGTATTTGAGAAATGTGACTGTTCATTTTTGAGGTTACGTGAGGGTAAAGTTACTTTCGGTTTGACCTCAAATAAATCGCATTCAAGTATAAGTGGAAAGTGGTCCGACCAATAAATATCGTATTTCACGTGAATATTAATTATGGTTTTACTGGCAGATTCTGTGTCAATACAGTGGTCCAACCACCTTACACTTCCGCGAGCTTCGCTTACAAAAGCATACGACCCTGACTCTATTCCTAGCCTATTAATATCTGCACATAACCACCTATGCTCGTCACAGAAATTTATCATTTCTTTATAAAATAACTCATCAGGATGTGCATTACAGTCATCTAAAATATAAAAAGATTCGACACCCGAGGTCTCCTCGATTTCCATAATTGATCTTATCGCACTTAAACACTCCGTAAATTCAGGTAAATTTTCTTGTGAATTAGTCGGCATATTCTGACGGCGGTAAACCGGTCGTTCTCGCATTCGATTATTGAAACTGCATCAAAAGCACTTTTACGCCACAAGATTGCTACACCGTCGTGAGGACGGCCGCTGAGTAGGCCAGCAGACGCATCCACCGCCGACGTACCGGTACACCCAAAGTTGTCATCCATTGTATTAAGTAACGGCAAATCGTAGGGTAACAGCCATGCCAAGTTGTCAATAATTGATGCATCCTTTAGTGCGGTTATTTCTAATTTTAAACAAATGAACGTTTTCATTTGAGGCATAACTCTCAGTGATCCGGGTAATATCAGACTTGATTTTAACAATATCCTTTAGGAGACTCGTAACATCTACATGATCGAATGAAACCGGAGGGAGTTTTTGCAAATCTTTAGCACAAAGATAGGAATACACTCTTGATCTGTATCTTTCAACAAGCATATGATATCCTGAATCTCTCTTTGTGTTTTGCCTTCTTTCTTGCGTATTTTCTTAATTGACTTCGGAATAGAATCAAATAACAAATTCTCCGCTGTCGTAATTTCACTTTGTGAAAAAGCACTTGAGCATATACGATTAATACTTTCTTCATCCATAACGTCTATTTTATTACACACAAAAGCAAGAACTTCATTTATAACAATATTAAATTTAGTACACTTCACTGTGTTAGACATGTTGCCCACCGTCTCGCTGCAACCCGAATCCCGGCTAATAATTCAGGCTAAATTGTATAAGTTTGGCGCCCAACGTGGGGCCATTTGTCACCATAGAGCCAAGGGTGACCTTCGGCTAGCTCCGGATCCTAGACTTCCAGTGAAAGGGGTGTAGGTAGAAAAAAGTTACTTACGGTTTAATAATGATTATATTCCAACTACACAAGTTTTCCAAAAATTGTTCAAAAATTATACTATTTCAATATTTATAACTTATACAATTTAGCCTGAATTATTAAGATGTTTTTCAAAGTTTTGATATAGTATGTTATACTATATCTTGATAATCAACAATAATGACTTTTTCGGAACTCTGTCAAAGCGTGACATGTCATTTTTCGAATTTTGATTTGAATCATGGAGTAATAAAGAAAATAAGCCGAAAATATTAAGGTTGGACAGCGTTTCCGTTACATAATTGTTTATTACAATTTTTTCTATGTATATTATTTTACTCTCAAGTCTCAGATATTCCGTGTCATGGCTATCTCACCGTACATGAGTTTATAAATGCTACTTCTATTACCAAACCACTGACTTTTGTAATACAGACTTGACCTAGCATAAAAGTCAGGGAACTAAACAACTATTATAGATTATAAGCCATTTATATCTAAAGGTAACTGATTTATGTTACTGATAAGTTCACGGCGTAAGTACTTACTCAATAAAAGCAAGGCGGTATCGTTAACTAAATTCGTAGGAGAGCGTCATAAGAAATTGGACTACGGTATAAAGAATTCATAATATTTCTGCGCACGCTTAAAACATATAATACTATGAACAATAAATATTACAAATTATTCATAGTCTTATATATTATAGTAGTAGTTTAAATTGTGTAAAAGTAAATAACATTTTATTTAAAAAAAACGGGATTTTTTTTGCTCCTTAAAATTAATCTCTGGATTTGAGGCATATCCATTTTGTTCTTTCGCTGGATGAAATCAGTGTAAGTACATAACTAACTCTATACCTAATTCCGATCTCTAATTATAAGAGAATCGCTCCTGATTGTGTCAATGTACGCCACTAAATAGTAGATTGTTAACCGAGGGTGGAAAGAATCAATTCCCGAGGTATTTAGGCTATAGTCCGAGAAGGAATTGATTCTTTTACCCGTGTTAAACACTCTACTTTTCACTTCGAATATATAAGGAAAATAAAACATTGGTTGTTTATTTAATATATTTTTTGGTAATATATGATAATATCAGTAGACCATCAGTAGGCAGAACACAATTTGCCTCGTCTTTAATTGAATCTGCTGTCAATATTTCGGAATCGCTTGAACTCATTTTTAAAATTAAAATCTTAACTAGTATAAGAGATTATTTGATTTTTTTCAAATTCCGTCACAGATATATATAATAAATTCACATCCCGCCAATTTATATCGACTGTTTAAATTTTAAATATGGCGTGTTTGTTGCGGCTTATTCCGCTGGAAGTAGTTTGCGCTAAGTTCACACTGGCTGTTTAGAAACTCACATGGCCGCAGCATTTTATTTTATAGTTCACAGCTGACAGTTCGTAGCTGACATTCGTAGTTCTATTTTTAAAGTTCATTCCGGCCCTTGGGTGGGAAGTAAATTGTATGAGTTTTTCCCTCCCTATGTCGGGAAGCAGCATTTTCCACCCAATAATCAGATCAAAACAACATAACTTTCCGAGTATGAGAAATGAAAAATATTTTTTTATGTCCAGCTCAAACAGTTTAGTGATTCTATTAGGTAAGGTAGATACGCTCATTAGAAATACATCAGGTATGTTGGCCTTGCATGCGTGAGGCTTCCGGAAACTAAATCATGGTCTCCTGCACTGAACAACAAATAATATTCAGTATATGAAGCGCACTCCATACGCTTAGAATTCCGTCCTCCGTCTAAATGAGCCAGCGGCCGGCGATATTGCGGCCATTGGCACGCGCAAATGTGGATTACCCTTACATCGCCGGCTGCGGAATCTGATAACAGCCTTGACTGCCCGCTGCTATCCGGCTTTGCTTGTAACACGCCCTGTTAGCAAACCGATGACATTGCTCGGAGATTATGATGACATTTTTTTATGAATATTGTTGTTTATCTAGAAAATAGAGACTAAAGCTGGGTTGATGATATTAGAGTATAAATATTTGGGCAAATATTAGTTTACCTTTTTTTTTATATATATAACAATTAATTGGCTTATTGTTATTTTGATGTATACGCTGTATTATATAAGATTGCATTAAAATCCATTCAATAGTTTTTACGCGAAAGAGTAACAAAACATCCATCTATGCTTACAAATATTCTCGTTCATACTATTTGCAGGAATAAAACCGCTTCTCCATCTGCCATTTGGACATTTCACTTTTACGAGTTCGATTCAGTGCACTTTTAATATATTATTCACAGAAATACCAATTCGTTTCCGTTCGATCCACACATATCGTCCGTTTTGAACATCGTCGTAAAGTGACAATGACGAATTTATAAGACACTCTTTGGAGTTGATGTTTCATAAAATTGTTTAGTCTCAGTACAACAACCATCTTTTACGTTATATCCATACTTTGTGGAAGTTTCACCACTGCATTATAGCAGACTATGATAGCAAAGAAGAATTTAATATCACCGTCTGTTTCCAAGTTATAACATCCGAGTCTGATGTCGAAAAGGTGCAAAAAAACCTTCAGAGTTTCTTGTGTGTTATATAGGGTAAAATACCCAATAGTCAGCCTTTTAGTAAGGAATTAAATTTAGTTAATTTATATTGTGAACATGAAAAACTTTGCATGTAAATAACCACTGTATTATGAAAAGTTATTCATTAAATTTAGTGAAAAAATTAACAGAACATAAAACTTCTGTTAGAATCATAGAAAATAAAACAATAATCATATTATGGCACTTTTTCCCAGTGCTCAGCCTCATTTCTCCACAAGTCCCTAAGTACCCTAAAGTCAGCCCCTCACTAACTTTGCATATTTGGCATTAAAATTTCTTATCACATATGTTTTCATACATACCCCCAGCGAATTCAGTGCATTTTAAATGGTACCATGCAGGGCAATTATCACAACCAATATTTTTCAGGTCGTTTATTTCGGTATCGTTAGTCATATCCTCTTCACAATTATTACATCTTATCTTGTTTATAGTACATGTCCTATTGTTCTTTTTACTTTTGTTAGAATTCAACAGCATTTCCGCTTTCCTTTTTTGTGCTGCTTCTTTCTTTTTTGTTTCTCTTCTTCTTTCTTTGCCTTAATTTCAAGTCTTTTCAGTTTCTTACTTATTATTTCGCTCTTTTTCTGTTCCTTTACTTCTTCTTTTTGTCTTTCAAACTGTCTCCACTCTTTGGAAGAAATAGCTCCTATTCTATTCGTTGATTTTATCTTATTTTTTATCTTACCTTAAATAAGCTCTTTATGTTCTCTTATCCCTATTAATATTATAAGCGCAAAAGTTTGTACGAATGTATGTTAATCTTTCACGTAAAATACTTACCTAAATCAAATGATTCCTACCTAATCACAACATTCGTATATAAAAAAACACCTATCTAAACAAATTTATATTTACAATTAAGTTTTAAAGTAAGTAAGTATTCAGAATTAAAGTGAACCTAATTTAAAACTAAATTGTACACAACTACACTAATGATACAATAACACTGGGCAAAAAAGCGGTCCTCCGATGCGACAAAATTTAATCAAGAAATTCATACGTACGGTCAACAGCAGGCCAAGATAACCATTTGCAGTTCAAAATTAGCGTTTATGCCTCCGACATAAAGGTGGCACAAAGTTTCGAGTAGATAGTCTGACACGCTTTAGTTGATACTTACGTAGTATTAAAAGTAATTTTTTGCTTTTTATATGGTTTAGCATTTTTAGCCGTTTATTATGATAATTGCGTACTTTTTTTGGATCGGGGGTTTTATTAAATTTTTAATCGTTTTAATTAGCATGCTTATAACTTAAATATCTGTACCTATTTATGTCTACCGCCGCCGGCCGCCGCCGCTAATTTATACTAATATTATAAAGAGGAAAGATTTGTTTGTTTGTTTGTTTGTAATGAATAGGCTCCGAAACTACCGGACTGATTTCAAAAATTCTTTCACCTTTGGAAAGCTACATTATCCCCGAATAACATAGGCTACTTTTTATCCCGCAAAAATCGTCAGATCCCACGGAATGCGCAATAAAGGCTTCGCTCAAAAACTACTGCGCAGATTTTCATGCGGTTGTCATCAATAGATAGAGTGATTCTTGAACAAGGTTTTGCGGTATATTTTATCTCGGGAAAACGGATAGTCCCACGGGAGGCGTGATAAAACCTTCGCGCCATAAACCGACTTCCACGGATATGACGCCGTGGGCAAAAGCTTAACCCTTTATAGACCCACTCCCGAAACCCACGCAGGCGAAGCCGCGGGCAGAAAGCTAGTCATTTATAAAATTATTTGATTGAAGTTGTTCGTCCTTAAAAGAACTATGTATATTTAAGAAATCCTAGTGACTACAGACTTGTAACTAAACCTCTATGTACAAATACATAAGCCCTCCAATGTACTCCGCCAAAGCCTTAGTCGGTTGTCCCTTATAATTCGCAAAATGGCGTGTATTTATATGAGAACAAACATCTCGCGTGGTATTACGGTGCTGCGGCTGAGGGAACATTTTGCCGAGTAACAAAGCGAATATTGGAGAGTCTCCACAAAGGCCACCCGACGGGTGAAACAGCTGCGTAGTGAGGCGCTTCGGATGATACTTATAGAATTATCGATGTCAATTTATTTAGACAAATATGGAATAGACAATGTACGAAAGATATAAACAAACAATAACCAGCATACCACTGCGTAAGAGATAATTTAGTGCACAAGGTTCCTTAAAATCGTAACTTTTTTTTTTTTCCTCAGGAGAGGAGGCTGGGAATCCTCATGGATACCAACGCAACAGGCAAGCAGGGATGCGTTGATTATGTCGGACTCCTGGATGCTGTCGAGGCGGCTCGACCACACAGACCTAGCGACTAAACTTAGCCTAGCCTTGGCCCTAATGGCCCTACGGCTTGAATGGAATGGTTGGCGTACCCTCAGGAGAGGGCACGTCAGCGCTGCCCTCCTAATAAGAGGACATATGCGGGAAATAAGGCTCGGTACGCCAAAGTGGGTCCGGCCTGGAAATGATGGGGCCTACTCGTACATGTGCAGCAAGCTGCGAAGTATGGACTAACTAACGGCGCAGATGCCGCCTCTCGCAAGGCTTGAAGAGCCAGTTTCAATGAGTCGGGAGGGTCAGAAAGAACGTGTCTGGGTCGACGATGTTCTGTATTACGCGGATTGACTGGGTTACGCGGGGTGTAGCTACACGCCTGCCTCACTAACGGATTCGGATGCCCTTCAGCGGTGGTGAAGAACCGCTTAGAGCACTCCAGGAAGTGTTCGTGTATGGTTTTGATTTCGAAATCGCGATGTATATCGCAATTTCGAACGTAATATGGGTTGTTGGCCATCCTACGCAACAAGACGCTTTGGGTACGTTGGATTAAATGAGTTGCCTCAGTATGTGCGAATACCGGGCACGCGTAAGAAAGGACGGGCCGTATGCAAACCTTGTAGAGCGTTCGCTTGTTCCGGAGTGATCGTATCGTTTGATAACAGGCCAATATAAAGGAAATTTTGCTAAAAAGTGCCTCGGTAGCCACTCGTGAAAAACTTAACTACTAAATAATATTAAGTCACTCATTTGAACCTGATCATCACAACACTGAACAGACACAAAGCTGTGTCAACTATTTGAACAAACCATACATTTTATACTTGTCGCTCTTAGCCTAATATTTGTATGGAAAAAATGAGCCACGAGACATGGAATGAACTAAATTGATCTTATATTCCAAAGTCTGATTAGTTATATTAATAGAATATCCAAAAGAATGAATGTTGACTTTAAATAAAGATTGAAATGAATGAATGACGGATGTTTTTTATATCCTGCTTCAATATTTTTTGTTTCACTTGAGACATAATGCTTAAGAACAGCCAACCTTTTATATTGCTACAAAAATAACATTTATAGATAGACACTCAATATACACCTTTTATATTGAGTTTGTAGATGGTGATAGCGTTTTAGAGCTACTACAGTTTTAGTTTGTATAAATGTCAGTAGTCAGTAGTATGTGCTTATGAGCCATTTGAAGCGAACTTAGTACGCATCCATGTTTCGTCGAGCGTTTAGACTCTACCTTTGTAAGTAATTCTGAAGATAAATTTGTAAAAATCAATTCTGAAGACAAAGCTATATCATAGTGTAGGTCCACGAAGAAAATAATTCGAATTAAATTTTTACCATACGCTCAAGTTCAATACTAAAATAAAGCAATGTTAAATCTTTATGCATGACTTACCTTTTGATACACACTGGTACTAATAGCCAGTTCTTTATTTGTTGAAAAATCAAGATGAAACTTAGACTCATCTTCGGCCTTAGCATAATTTATCTTAACAAAATATGAGGAAAATGTTTCTGTGTTATAGGAAAAGTGTGATAAAATTGTACTCGTAAGTACTAAATTTCGCATGATCTTAAGACAATTATTCCACCGTCAACGATGAATCAAAAGCAAGTTGAGCTGGAAACTATGAACAATTTGGCAAGAACCGAGTGTATAGTTCTGATAGCTTTGGTGATGAGCTTTAAGCGTGGTCGTTCACTTAACAACACTGCACAAATTTCGCACGTTTTCCCTCTGACCGAATAAAAGTTTATGTTTAAATTAACTTAAATAAGAATGTTGTTGAGAAATGATTGCTGGTTGCTCTTTTGGCTTGAGTTCCTACCGCGAAATATTTTCTTTAATAGCTCTCGTTACTCAGCGACAAACCAGTGAAGCTAGTCTTCATCGACAGTGTAAGCAGTCTGCGATCAACTATTAATACGAGTTTACATTGAAAAATATAGACTATCACTAAAAATGTGGTGATACTATGCGTAAAAATAGAGAGCTTATGTAGTAAACTCTTAAATGAGATTGTAAAATGCAACAAAAGAAAATTGTTTAGTGAATAAAGTTTGACTATTCGTCAGGTAACTCGACCTGTTTTGTAAATATCCGATAGATAACTGGTGGCTTCTAACTATTTCCTGCTTATAAATAGGTGTAAATTAATATCGACAAACACAAAAACCGCGCCAACACATTCCTACCTCCTGACTCAGCTTCCTCCAAAGTGCCTCATAGTTACATACGTAGGTGTAATTGTTTGTAAGTAGATTTTTCTTTGAGGTTACTCTCTATTATACGCTCAAGTTAAATAGGTCGCAATGGGCGGCCACAAAGGTGTACTAGATGAAAGGGAGGCTTAATTGTTCCTCAAATTATTATGAATTTGATACACGCTAAAGTCAAAGGGAAATTACTGGGCCTCAACTTTTGCGGCTTAGTGGAACTTCAAGATTGGTTTTTGTTTAATTTTAGACTGAATGGAGATCGCTAGGCGGTTGTTTTGTATAATATATACATACATACATAGGCATTAAGCTTGTCTTATCTTTAATCATTCATTTTCTATAAATGTATTAGCAATGCAGAGCAAGTGTACTTATTCTGAGCTTGGATAAGCTTTAGTATACATAGGTACTTACAGTATTTTTACAAGCTTTTATATTAGCTTCACTTGTAACTATGTAAGAAAATCTTGGAATCTTAATTTGACCCACTTCCCGGTTTCCGATGAAATTGAGAGCTGAAATTTTGCACGTGTAAGTCGGATGACAATGTATGGTTATGTGTGTGACGTCATTCTAAATCCAACATGGCGGCATTACCAAGATGGCGGATCAATTAATTTTTAATGCACCCCTACAATATGGGTATCAAATGAAAGGGTTTGCTAAGCTTGGTTTTTTAGTCGGATAATAAATTAAAAGTTTTTTTTTTAATACAAGTTTTTATTAAATGCGCTAAAAAGAACAAAATAAACTTTCGGAAACAGACGCAAATCCACAGTGCATTTGCCTCCCAATTCATATGTGATTGATCTTTATTATCATAGCCATAGAGATGTTTGCAGAGGCGGAATGGCTGTGATGCACTGCATGGCGTAAATTCGAGTGTGCCCACTTCGTCTTAACGTGGCCGCCACTTACGTTACTTTACGTTGAATTAAATTAAAATAAAAGTAAAATGAGGCCACCAAAACAAGAGAAAGATTCATTGATTGCACAAAATGACAATCCTGCCGCACCGACAACTACAGCCAATGAAGATGTCGGCGACGATACGGTTGACGGAGGTTGAAGTACTTTAATCGCTTTGTTCGTGAAGATATTAGCAAAAAAAATCAACTCATAAAAAAAAGAAAACAGATCCATAAACACATAAAGTACTTACTAAGTAAACAATGCATAACAATTTTATATTCAGATTTTTAAAGTTTTTTTTCTTGTTGCATTTATGATGTGATGAGTTTTTATTACCACTAGCAAGACCTCCTTGGAGCTTTATAAACTTCATATGCACCCTATCGTAATTTCAACATGTTTGTTCAGAATGCGCCAGCTGTGCGCAAGCAGTTAAATCTCAAGTTCTCACAATAAAGTCCTGCTTGCATACTGTACTTTACTTAAATATTTATACTAACAATGATTAAATATCGGATATAATTAAGTTTCTATTACGTACTACAGATAAAAACACATAAAAATTCATTATGATGTTTTTAGTCCAATTTATATCTTAATCGCACAGGTGTAGACAGGATTTTGTATTATTGTGCTATCTTATCACAAGTTTATTCAAAATCAAATTGAAATTAAAATAATGTTTATTCAACCTTAATAGAAACATATTGACATAAAAATAAATGTTATGCACAGATTATAATACCACAATAATCACGTATATTTTACAAATGAATGAACCTTTTTAAACGAGCACCTATTTGTTGGATTCGTATCTGTGAAGAATAACAGAATAACTAATCAAATATTAGAAAAAGCAGGAAAATAAAATGATGTAGAAAAGTAATTTTGTATGCTATAATGAAAGTGAAATGCCGCCATCTTTCAAAATGACAGTACGTCATTTGCTTTTACGTACGAAGTAAGTTCTGGAGTAAGTAGGTGAAAATAATAGTTATGTGATACCATACCATATGCGTTTTTTATAATTACTAGCGGGCCCGACAGATTTCGTCCTGTCAAAAAGATTTGTATAGTGGCAGTTTTTTGTTCCTAATTATTTTTTAGATAAAAGATTTTCTCGCTTTTCTGTTGAAATTTTTACTGAATTTTCTTTGCTATAAGCCTCACGGAGCCCGAGGCCTTTCCAACGAATGCAAAACCGTGGAAATCGGTTCGTGCGTTCTGGAGTTATAGCGTCAGGAAGGAAAACCCGACTTATTTTTATATATAGTAGACTAGCGGACCCGACAGACTTCGTCCTGTCAAAAAGATTTGTAAAGTGGCAGTTTTTTGTTCCTACTTATTCTATAGATAAAAGATTTTCTCGCTTTTCTGTTGAAATTTTTCCTGAATTTTCTTTGCTATAAACCTCACGGAGCCCGAGACCTTTCCAACGAATGCAAAACCGTGGAAATTTGTTCCTGCGTTCTGGAGTTATAGCGTCAGGAAGGAGAACCCGACTATTTTTTATATAGTAGACTAGCGGACCCGACAGACTTCGTCCTGGCAAAAAGATTTGTAAAGTGGCAGTTTTTTGTTCCTACTTATTTTATAGATAAAAGATTTTATCGCCTTTCTGTTGAAATTTTTCCTGAATTTTCTTTGCTATAAACCTCACGGAGTCCAATACCTTTCCAACGAATGCAAAACCGTGGAAATCGGTTGCTGCGTTCTGGAGTTATAGCGTCAGGAAGGAAAACCCGACTTATTTTTATATAGTAGACTAGCGGACCCGACAGACTTCGTCCTGGCAAAAAGATTTGTAAAGTGGCAGTTTTTTGTTCCTACTTATTTTATAGATAAAAGATTTTCTCGCTTTTCTGTTGAAATTATTCCTGAATTTTCTCTGCTATAAACCTCACGGAGTCCGAGACCTTTCAACGAATGCAAAACCGTGGAAATCGGTTCCTGCGTTCTGGAGTTATAGCGTCAGGAAGGAGAACCCGACTTATTATTATATAGTAGATGTGCAACATAAAAAATACTAAATAAGTGACATAATTTCAATTATTGTGCAAAAATCAATGACTATCTTCTTTTATATTCTAATAATAAAATTCTTTTATATTCTTATTAGAATATAAAAGTTGGATTGCTGGTAGACCAAATTAACCGTTTTTATTTGCAAACAATCTTTATAACCATAAAAGAAGCTTAGCTTAGAAATATGACTGATGCCCATTCACATGTTAAGAGTGCGGCATTATTGTGCAATACCCCATCTGTCGATACCGCGTCTATAAAGTTATTCAGCCATGCAGTTTTGTGCCTTATGTGAAAGACTTAAAGTACGTTTAGTGGGCAATGATCTATTTTTAGTTACGTGCAGACTTTTAAAGTCAAATTTAGTATGGGCTTGAGTATGGCGGGTGGCAATTATAAGTGCGTGAGCGCTAAAATCACGCTTTCCTATTTGAACCAATTTGCAGTGGTTATTCGGTTAGAATTTCAAGCGTTGATTAAGCTATAACTATTTACAGCGTTGGTAGCGTTTTTTAACTTGACTGTTTATATCTTTCATCTTGTAAAGGTATTTTAAGTTAAAGGATTAAAATATTTTTTTGGAAAACATATAATAGTTGCGTGTTAATAGAAACCTTTGACAACTTAACAAATAACAACAAGACAAATAAAACAAGGTAAGGTAATTTTTAGTCTGGCCGTGTGTACATTGGCTGTCTTGAAACAACGGCGCCACGAATTACAGGTAACAATAAATTCGAGAGCTTAGAAATTTTAGATTACTATGTGCAAACATTAATTATGAATGCCAGATATTTTCTGTGGGTGGCATTCATCAATCTTTGCAACGCACAAATGTCAATTTTGGTTAAATTTAAGAAAAGTTTTGAATAGTTCAATTCAATCGGTGACCTGAATACTTGAATGAACGTCCATCAGGAAACTCTCCACTCGGACTTAAACACCTACCTACGATAGATCATACAATATAAACATCGAGACCTCGGTCTCTAAAGATTCGATTCCAGACATGGAACAGAAAAAACTGCTTAGTAATCCCAGAAGTTAACACATTTATAAGTCTTAATTTAATTATTAATTTAAGTTATTTGTACCATCTATAAATCTATTTATTCACAAATATTTATATACAAAGCAACATTTTAAAGCTCCATGGCAGTAAAAAGAATGACATTCACTTATAATCGGATTCATTAAACACTTGCGCATAGCAAGTGCCCTATAATAGGATTACGGGTTTTATTGAATATGCCATAGACACCGATTCATGCTGAGTTTTTGATCTGTTAACGTATAATCTGCCAGATTCATTCTATTCCTAAGTTTATGGTATATAATATGTTAGTAATAGACATTGTTGGCAAATATGTTTTATCATACAAATTTGAATAAAATAGTTTTTTATAAGTCATGTTTTTTATAAGCCTTTTAACGTTCTCTTACGCCTTACATAAGCAAAAAAAATATATATAATGTATAGTGGGCCATAAAGTGAGCTTTTATCATTCGTCCCAACAATTAGGTATGACGGTTTCTTGAAAATCAGTTCCTTCGGTATAGTTAGATTTTTTGCATTTAATCTCACTGTTTATTTTTCTTATTAATTCTTTATTATCAAAATAACTAATAACGATTTATTATCTTTAAGAAAGATTAATTTGTCAATTGCTAATATTACAAACGGAAAGACATCCTCCCCACTTAGTGGTTTGAAATTCGAATATTAATTGAAATCTACCGAATTGACAAACTGCTCATAACATTTGGACAGTGCAATAAAATTGTCCTAATCCCCTTGCATTCAGCGCCATCACGCCCTTACAATTCTGGAAGCCGGGACCGCATAGCGGTGTCAAAAGACACCATAAATAATGGAATTAGCGAGATATCGCCATTTATAGAATTTACTTATCGATGACGCTGTTTTATTGTCTATGCTCTGGCATATGGGCGGCCCATCCCGGAGCTTAATTTGAATTAGTTTAAATACGTACAACTAACATTCATCACATATCCGATTTCAACATAGAAAAGTTTAATGTTCCTGTGGTAAAAATGTTTCGTACACTCGGCCTAAAACTATTCCCTGACCAAATATAATTAAAACTTGATCAGTGTTCGTAGATTACCCCCAATGTCATAACTCATAAATTTTCAGCCGAAAGACTGCTAGACGTAAACCCCAAGGATCTCTCCATATCAGTCGATTCTGTGTTGCTAGCATCCGGCACCATCCTTTGCGGGAATGGGAATTCATAATTGTCAGTCCATCATAAGGGAGTGGAAGTTCACAAAGTTAAATATTGGACTTATAGAGAAATGAGATTGATATTTTTACTTAAGGAATGAACATGTGTAATGATTTTATTTACATATTTTTATTCTTGTTACGTACCAAACACTCGTACCTATATTTATTAATCATTAAATTAAAAAGATTTAGTATTATAATAAACTTTGGTTATCCTATTACTTACTATTATAAAGGCGAAAGTTTGTAAGTATGGATGTTTGTTACTCTTTCACGTAAAAACTACTGAATGGATTTGAATGAAACTTTACCACAATATAGCTTATAAATCAGAATAACACATAGGCTACAATTTTTGAGGTTTCTATGAGGTCATAAAAAAAACACATTTTTTGCGCTTACATTACAAACGCTGACTGAATCCTACAAGATAGATCAAAACAATTTACTACAGTATTGTACAACAAAGGTCTACAAAAAAGTCCGTGATGGTATATGTTTATCTCTTAGGAATAACCCACAAAAGGAAAAAGATCGTTAAATGTAGTTTATAGGAGCATACTGCAGTAGCTACCTATAGGCCTATGATTAGGGCTCTGCAGTGCTTAGTTACCGTATTTCTTACTTATTACTAGACTAGACGGGACGAAACTGAAGTCCACGCGAACGAAGTCGCGGGCAAAAGCTAGTATCAATATATAAATGATCGCGAAACTCAAAAATCCGTAGTTGAGTGGTTAGCACACCGGTTTCAAGGTGTCGCCATCTCTGAGGTGCCGGGTTCAAATCCCAGTGGGGGCAGATATTTGTGTGACGAATGCCAGCATTTGTACCTTAGTCATGGTTGCTAATATATATATTTATTACAAATATATTTATATATGTATGTCTATCCGTTACAATAGATCCTATGGCACAAGACTTCAGAGCTTACTTTGGGTTAGGCTAATTATAGTGTAAGGGTAAAAAATATTTTTTTTTATATACAGTTGTAAACTCTTTATAACGTAACTCATGGGACCGATCTTTTTTATCGTTATAGAGAGTTATTGTTATATGGAGTAAATAATGAAAAACAACCAAATTAACTATAATCTTTAAAATGTTTCTGATAAAATTAATACATATAGTCAGTTAACTTTGCCTCATATGTGCTGGAATCTTCTTGATTTAAAAAAATTTCAATTAGCTTAGCGGCATCAGGCGCTTGTTGAATAGTTGGCGGTGGTTCAGAATCATCTACTTGATCATCTTCTTCATCTTCATTCAGTTTCTCCTTACTTTTCGACACTAAGTCATAACTTGATAAGATAACATAAACAATAACACCGATAATGATGGTTTTCTGTGTCTAAATATAAATACATTTCTTCGTAATAGAGAATGGCTGCTGTATACTATAAAGAGTGTATCAATGTATGGGTTTTAAGGTAAACCAACCAAATTGTGATCTTTTCTATGTTATAGAGAGTTTATCGTTATAAAGAATGATGTTATACCTAAAGAGTTTACACTGTAATTAGTAAACGTACTCATCACAAAAATTTTAAAAAGTTGTTTGTAGGTATTTCTATTCCTACACATTAATACAAAGGCAAATGAGAAATTATGTTACTTTTAGAAACTTTACTATTTAAGTCTATTGCAATGATTATCAAAGAAAAAGTAATGGTCGTATGCGTTAGATATGTTTACAGATCAGGTTTTGGTTAATATGGACAACTAATGACTCATGGGTCGTGGATCCCTGGCATAAATAAAGGGCGAGTAATTCATATCACGGTCAGTCAGCATATTTGTGTTCACAAATGTAAAATTAAAGTTATTGAGTTATTTATCTGTTCGGTTGCCAATTCCGTAATCATATTACGATTATTCTTTTATTATTTGCAAATATTTGTCCTTGGTCAGCGTGGGAAAACTAACTAAAGTTCACAGTTGGTAATTTATTGAAGCTAAGTACTGTAGCGCCCTGCGCGGTGTTTTGCGATTGATATAGGTTTTCTCCTATAAAATTAGACCAGACTTATAAATTCTTCTATTCAATTTCAAAGCGTATACATGTTTGTTTAGAGGGCCTCTGTTCTCGACTACTCCTTTTGTCCAACAACGCCAACTCGCCAGGAATCCGTCACAGTATTTACAGGTACTAATATTACATATCTCAAACTTTGAGACTACAAGTATTCTAGCAAACAAATATGGGTAAAATGTGCATGGCTGTAAAGTTGATTTTTGGCTCAGGAAGTTTTGAAATAGAAAAGACAACAAAACATTTTCCTTTTATATTTCTCACCTTTCTATGGCCCACTTAAATAAGATATTTGGAGGTATTTTTACCGGCTTTCTCTTATAAAAAATCAATGGGATTATACATAGGTATGTACCAAATTTAATTTAAATCTGTTGAGTAGTTTTGGCGTGTTATTCATATTATTCGGACAGCTTATCTATACTAATATTATAAAGAGGAAAGATTTGTTTGTTTGTTTGTAATGAATAGGCTCCGAAACTACTGGACCAATTTCAAAAATTCTTTCACCTTTGGAAAGCTACATTATCCCCGAGTAACATAGGCTACTTTTATCCCGGAAAAATCGACAGATGCTACGGGATGCACAATAAAGGCTTTGCTCAAAAACTACTGCACAGATTTTCATGTGTGGTTTCATTAATAGATAGAGTGATTCTTGAGCAAGGTTTTGTGGTATTTTTTATCTCGGAAAACGGTAGTCCCACGGGAAGCGCGATAAAACCTTCGCGCCATAAACCGACTTCCGTGCATATGTAGCCGTAAGCAAAAGCCATGACCCTTAACCCTCTATAGACCAAATCCCGAAAACACGCAGGCGAAGCCGCGGGCAGAAAGCTAGTTATGAAATATAATGAAAAAAAAAATTTATGGATTATTAAGGCATAGGTGACATGATGCGTCAAAATATGTTGATTTGTTACAAAACAGTATTTTTATAATAACATCACACTATTTTATTGATACGTAATATAAACAAGCAATAAAGAAAAATTTTAAAAAAGCTTTGAAACGTAACGCCATCTATTAACAGGCTTGGTACACTCGCTGATCTGTCACTCCAAAAAAATTTCAATGTATTACTGAGACAATAAGATAGGCAGTTTGTTGAGGTATCCAAGAAGTTCACCTCCACCTTCGACCTTATCATTACTCACGTTTGGTGGAATGAAAGGCCAGACTCTCCATTATATGCTAAAAGAACCTTTCAAAACACCAACAGGGGTGTCGCGGCTCGTTACGAGGGCTGCCTTTTAAGTTGTGTCGTTTGGTATATATATATATATAATATTATAAAGAGGAAAGATTTGTTTGTTTGTTTGTTTGTTTGTTTGTAATGAATAGGCTCCGAAAACTAGACCGATTTCTTAAAATTCTTTCACCTTTGGAAAGCTACATTATCCCCGAGTAACATAGGCTACTTTTATCCCGGAAAAATCGACATATCCCACGGGATGCGCAATAAAGGCTTCGCTCAAAAATTACTGCACAAATTTTCATGCGGTTTTCATCAATAGATAGAGTGATTCTTGAGCAAGGTTTTGCGGTATTATGTTTCTCGGAAAAACGGATAGTCCACGGGAAGCGCCGTAAAACCTTCGCGCCATAAACCGATTTCCGCGCATATGTAGCCGTGGGCAAAAGCTATGACCCTTAATTCTCTATAAACCCAATCCCGAAATCCACGCAGGCGAAGCCGCGGCAGAAAGCTAGTTTGGTATAAGTATAGACAATCTAATAAATTATTACCATTTGTTTTTCAATGAGTTCTTCGTGATATTTAACATACTTTTGCATGCGTTCAAACCAGGAGACGTATTTTTGAATCATTAGATGTGAATTTGGAATTCGAATACGAATACAAATCGTGCGTGAAATTATTTTTTGCTGCTTACAATTTTATAGATTTTTGAATCACTCCAATTCAGTGTCGTCTTTAAACAAAATTCTTAATTAGATTCTGTTTCACGCAGAAAAATTAAAAATTACAACAACAAAAATTAAAATATATGTACTCAAACAATATTTGCTTATTATTATGTACCTATTTACAAGCTTAACATTAACCAGAGTAAATTTATCACTGTCAACGTCACTTCAGCGTTGGATATTCTACTAGTAGAAATCAAAAACGAGTGGGTTGAACCACTCGTTGCACAACGCACGAAATGAAAGTTCAGAAATAGTGAATTCGGTAATTCGTATACGAATTTCACGATTTCGAATGCGAATTGGATTCTATTGTTTCAAAAATTCGTCTCCAGTTATTAAAACACTAGCGACCCGCGGGTCGCTTCGCACGACAGACAGACGGCGGATAGAGACTTTGTTTTAGTAATGTAGTGATGATATATTATTAAAACATTTATTCCGCTCCGAAGTGGGTGGTACTCAAATCTACCGATTTGTATGCATCAACAGCTTCTTCGGGTGAGCTGAAACGTTGACCACGAAGACTTTGCTTAATTTTGGGGAACGTATAAAAAAATAGCTAGGAATTAATTCAAGGCTGTAAGGATGGTCTATTTCTACAATTTGGGTGTTCAAAAACATCTTTTTAAGAAAAAACTAAAAAGCTGGCTGCTGGAAAAAATGATATACAGTGAATGGCTACATGCCGGTCTGTATTAAATTAAGTTTTTATGAAATACCTTTTTACTGTCGTCTTAAACTGTATTTTGAAAATTTTCATTCCATTGATTGAACTAATCTTTTTGACATTTAAAATAATATTTTACATATAAATTGGCACTAAATTAGAGATTCTCATATAATTATATAATAAATTCCGTTATTTAAATAAATTTATCTGACATTTAAAATATATACATATGACAGTAAATATTTATTTGATAGTTTTTTCATGTATGACTGTATAATAAAAATTATTATATTAGAAAGTTATTTGATAACAGGCATAAAATGGAGACGGTTAAGTATATTTAAAAAAAAAAAGATTACTTGACAAGGAAATAAATATGGTTGTACCTTTAAGAGAAATTATTCTGTTTGACATTTATTCAATAACAAAGTTGCGATTCTCATTAATTTAATATTGGCAAAGACAATAATCTGTGATTCTAGACATTTGATACTTATGTTAATTTGGTGCTTTTGTTGTGTGTTAGTGTTAGTGTTAGTGTTGAGTTTTTTGTAGCATATCATTGTAGTTTATATGCTATAATATTGTTAGAATCTATTATCACAATGACATAGTAAAAAAAAATAAAAAAAGTGATTTGCATGCATGATAGCAAAACATTGTGAACAGGACTTACATACATATTACACGAGCATTAATGTACCATGTTTTCTGGCAAATAAAGATTTAATTTGATTTGATTTGATTTTCTTTGTTTGGGAGCGGTATGCGAACTTGTATTGTCTTGGCGCCGTACCTATCATATGACATGTTGGATTGTGTTTTCGAAATTCGGTGATGACTTGTGGCAAACAAACAGTGGTAAACCAGTCAGCGATAACCGTCTTGTGATCTTCTAATACAATAATGCGACGTGACCACATGATGGAGGTAACTATTTTTTGAAGCTCTTCAAACCGTTCACCGTGAGCGTATGAACTTGGTCGGTTCGGAAGACCGAGACAGTATCTAAGACTAGTTACCACTTATCATATCATAAACATGCCTTGACTCTCCTCGATTGAATCGCTGCAGAGTTTGACACCAACTAACACGGGCTGCTTCATCGTTGTCGCTAAGCAAATGTGGTATCCAACAGGAGATTAACTTTCTTACGCCAATTTCTTCGTGTAGGATTTTTTGGACAGTAGTTCCTGAAATGCCCACGAATGCTTTAATTTCATCACGGCTTCGATATTCTCTTGCGTCATGGCGGTTTTTAGATAACCTTCACATGGCTCTATTAGTATATGGAATTTTTTTGGTCCATGGTTTTTAGTTGTCAAAATTTTAAAATAAGTTGACAGGGAGTCACATTTGAGTTTAGAAGTAATAAGATAGAATTTGGGAAAATGTTGAAGTAAAGTTTGGGGATTTTGTAATTATTTTATAATGAGCTTTTTTATGTAGATATGGAATTGATGGCAAAGATGATGTATGTTTTAAAAAGATATATCGACGGTCCCTACGTATAAGAGGATAAGTCTAAAACTAAGGTTTACAGGAGAGTGAAATGAAAGGTCAAATCGCTCTAGAAATAAAAATACTTTCAGCTTTGAATATTGCGTAATGTGTTATTATAGTTAGACATTTTTTAAACGTTTTTGAAGATATTTAATTTATACATGTACATTTTCTATAAAAAACAGACAGATGACCGTTTTTACACCGTTATTGAAATAAAGCCATCAGACAAATCTTAGATAACCGTTTGTACGTAGGAAGAAATAATGAAATTTTTTATGATAAAATGCTAGTATTACCTGTATAAAAAGAAAAAAAAATATAATTATTTGTTTACAATGGCACCTTAAACATCTCTAGATCTTTAAGCAATAATATAAAAAATAAATTAATGAAGACCGTGAATGACGTTAAGTTTGACAAGACCGCGTTTGCACCGATTGTGGCGCGCATTTTAAAACGTAGTACAAAATGACAAGCATACACATCCGCGTCTACGGCACCACTTCCGTAAAATTATAATACTTGTTCTCATATACGGTTTTTGTATGTAGTAAAATACATACAATTTAAAAAAAAATCATGTTTTGATATGAGCGTATGGACAATCTAAAGCCATATGTGTAATAAAAAAAATTGACCATTTTCGACATGACCTTTTATACGCAGGGACCGTCGATATATTGTGTTGATGATGTAACAAACTATTTTATTATTGGATGCTATGTCTAAATTAGCAATAAAATAAACGGCCCACGTTGAAATTCCAAATACCAGCGTTCTATAGTCCTAAGACATAGTGCTGCATCACTAAGCACTGAAGTGATCTTCTCAAAGCACTGACGTCGTGAAAATCCTCTTTGAAAGTTGTAGAAAATTATCGCACGATAATTTTCCTTAGACATTTCCATTTTGACAACCTACTTGTCACCACAGAGTACTTTATTTTATACTGAAATAGAGATGCAACTCGATGTCAAAATCGTTCATCGCAGATGTGCTGCCATCTGAAAGTTTCGAATTGAACTATGGCTGTAAGCAGATAAGGTCACGTGGTATTCATGGAAAATAAATTGGCTAGGCTACTGATTATTTTATTATTTTTAAATGCAATGATCAATTATAGATCGTAATATATGTATGTAATGATATCAAAGTGTTGGAGGGCATGGAGAAAAACAACATATATACATTTCACCCATTTATTTTGTGGTCTAACAAATCAAAAACACTTTATAGGTGTCTCTGTCTCGAAAAAGCAAATCAAAAACACTTTTTTACAAAAGAGTCTCTCTGAAACATGTAATGCGATATTAACACTAATTTAACCTAAAGGAGTCTTTATCTCAAAAATGCAATGCGATGTCACACCGAACTGAGGAGTAAGCACTTGACTCGACGGTAAATAAACAACGAAAATACTTTAAAATTTAGAGAAAACAAGAAATATTTGAAAGTACGGCCAGCAAACCGAAATGTAGAAAATCAAATATACTTTTTGGTGTTGACAGAGAAAAAAAAAATATTTTAGTTTGTAAATTAAATAGTTTTTTATATTTAGCAATTACGCGCATTTTATTTTCTAGTTTTATGTAAAGAATTACATGATTTGAACTGATGATATTCAAAAAACACTTACTTATTTATTATTAAAAACTACTAAAATGAATATTTTTCAAACTACGTAACAAAATTTTGCCATTAATTTATGTGAGCAATGAATTCCCCAATATCTAAACGTAAAGATACAGACTTTTTACTTTTGATGCATTATAGCGTTTAAAGCAACATCTGCATTTTTTGGAAGTAACTAGTATATTGTAATGCAGCGAAATTAAAAAGGTACGAATGTTAAAGTATATTTGATACATATCTACATACATTAAATTTTGTACCATTAAAACGTTAGTTTTCTCACAGCTTTGTACTAAGATTCTATACCCAGCTTGTCACCTTTGAATAATGCAATAAAACTATTCGGCCGATCTAAAACGTCCTTATGTTTTCGAATTCTAAATTCAAAAAGACGAAAAATTGTTGTTTTTTTTATTGTTGCGGGAGGCTGGCAAGCGGCACAACTTAAAAGGCAGCCCTCATACAATCCTCGTCGTAGAGGTTTGCGATCGGATATCAACAATGACACATGGAAGTGCTTATAATCTTCCGTAAATTATGTACAATTCGTATGGTTTCATGATTTAAAAATTCTGTATTCTTCCGCTACGGATTTAATATACAGCATTTTATGAATAAAAAGTATGCTCCATTTTACGTAACTATCATACCTCACTACATTGCAGGTAAAAGCTATAACTAATTATGTAATTATAGATACTACATCAAAATTCCTATCTGTAAATTTCGTAGACATAGATTTTAAATACATTACTTAAAAAAAAATAAACAAATTTATTTTATTACCTACATTAAGTTCAAAGGCTTTAGTAAAAACTAGTGTTAATGCCCTTTGTAATTAGTTTTACCTAATGTAACACAAAAGACTCAATACATTCCCTATTTGCTGTTGCACTATTTTGTCGGTCTAAAAAACGTCCATATTTGACAGAGCAATTTGCAAATCAGTTTATAAGGAACATACAAATCGTACGAAACGATTATTATATTAAACTCGCACCACTTGAAATAAACAATAGTTTCAAAGCAGCAGGGGTGCGGACGCCACTTGAACATCTGTAGCTGTGATTGACTGCGCTAGTAAAATTATAATATTTAAATAATACCCACTGAGGTTTTCACATTCTTCTTTCATCTCATCTATTCCAACAGTGAACAGCGTCAATTGATTCTCGCATAAATGAGGTCGAATAAATTTGATTTTACTAAATTGTGTTTTTCTCAGTGAAATAGATTATAGAAGAGTGTATTTTTCGTCTGATAAAATATTTCTCATTCGGGCGCATTTAACACTTTAATCTCTATGTACCGTAGTCAGTTAATGAAGTATAGAATTCAACACTATATTCCCTCAATCTGTTTGTGATTTAAAGTAAAAAAGTAAAGTATCTACTATTTTTTAACTATGTTTAAGGAATATTCGGCTACCAGAGCTATGCAAACTGTATTGAGCTCACCCCATCTAATCAACATGTTAGTTCTTATGTTGTGTTTCTTATATTATGTTAGTCCACCGTAGGAACAGACATTATTAATATACTAGTAAATGTTAAAGGGTCGCCTAGAATGGTTTGATAAAAACCTAAAGTACAGACCAATTTCCTGAAAACGCATATATAATTAAGTTTTTTTTTGGTTACCTATCCAAAAGATGATCAATAAACTTTTATTATAGCTAGTATAAATAATAGTTTAAAATTATTTAGGTATGTGGTTTTTAAGGGTTTGGTTTTTCTTATGGATGAATAGTGTAAGAGTGTACCATTCGTTCGCAAAATAATTATACTCTGCTATTCAATTTGAATCAATCCCTGTGCTCAGGATTCTGTAAATGAATCCCTTACTGCATTCGGACTCAATATTAGAATATCAAACTCCGTTCGTGAGTCAAAATAGTGGTTTTACTGTAAAAATATTAGTTTGCTCTCTTATGATACAATTTTTATATATACATAAATATATATATTTGGATAGTTTCATGAAATTGACTAAAATTAAATTCTAAAGGTTTTCGTTATATGACTGTATGGATTAGATCTAATAGTTCAACATAAAAAAAACACTGACGTTGACAACTAATATTGACATTGACATTGATGTGAACAAGCGAAAAGAGCAAAATATTCGATAAAATATAAGGCATATTATAAATCAAAATGATAGAAATTATTTTAATTTGAACATTTCTTTGTGAAATATTTTATTTTACTATATAAAAAATGTGGCAATTGATACAAACGCATTCATGCCATCTGCTGCGGCAGAGGTAAACATTTCTAACCTATTCCACATATTTATTTTCTATTATTACATAAATTAATATGTTATATTTGCTATTACAGGTTATTAGCTGTTAAGAGTAATAGTATCTTTTCTAATTTCGTTAAAAGTAAGCCGTCAGAAGGAATAAAAAGATATATTTCAAATAAATCTATCAGTAGCAATAAAAGTGTAAATGAAAACGTATTTTTAATATGTAGCCCATGGAAGCTATGCACTGGTATAAGCTTAGGTTTAGGAGTTAGATTATTATTAAATCATAGTCCAGCATTATGTAAAGCACTTCCTAATTCACGAGTGATTCAACGGAGACCCAATCTAAATGAAGATAGTGCAAAATTCGATTGGAGAAAACTGTTTCAATATTTGTGGCCTCATCGATGGTTTTTAGCAGCTGCTGTTGCTGTAAGTATGAAATGAAATTGAAGGATTAGATATATAAAATATGACTAAAACTAATTTCTCATATTTGTTTCAGTCAGCACTAGCTGTGGCATTTCTTAACATATACATTCCAGCCATGTTGGGAGTGATAGTGAATGTTTTAGCTAATATGAAGGCTAATCCGAACATAGATTTCATTAAGGAAATAAAGTTTCCTGCCTTAAAATTAATATCATTGTACATAGGACAGGTAATTTAATTTTATTATTGTTTGATTATCACTCTCATTGTTCCATTGCAGCTGACATGGAAAGTTTAATATCAGTAATCATAAAGGCAATCTATCAATACTATATAGAGATGTAAAATGCTATTTTCGGAATGAATTTGCAGTCTCAGCTAAAGATTGTTAGGGTTGCTTATTGGGTTTTGTATGTGACAGTTGAATGGGATAGTTACATTTAGTTTTGTTAAATTTCTATGAATAACCAAGAAATTGAAACTTTTTCTTCTGATGTTTCAGGCAGCATTTACTTTTTTATATATTCATTTACTGGCGCAAGTTGGGGAACGAGTTGCTGCTCAAATGAAGCAAGATTTATTTATATCTATTCTACGGCAAGATATGACGTTTTTTGACCAGGAGAGGACAGGAGAGCTTGTTAACAGGTACATATATTTGTGATATAAAAAAATGTATATAAATATCTTATTTTATCTGTGTAATAATAGACTAAGATACATATGTCACCACTTGAAATATCTTTGTGGATGTTTTAAGGGCCAACTAAGGTAATATAAGTTATATTACAATGAAGTGCTGGTCAGTAGCAGTTCCTTTATTATACAGGAACTAGCTAGTACTAGCAAAGTATAGGGTTCATAATACCTCTGTATAATCTAACAGAGCAAACAGGTATGGATATATATAAATATATTACTATATATACTGTTAAGTAATAAAGGTATGCAAGATCCACATTTTACATTCTACTAAGTAGATTTATTGCATATAGTAACTACAATATTTAATGATGCCAAAATATGGGATGTATTGAGCTGTTCCTGTAATATACCAATGTGTTCTCTGCTTTTAGAATTTCATACATAGATATATCTAGAAGTCCTATGGTAAAGAAAAACATTGCGAGGCATTCTGCAAAAACCTGTTATGAAATTTAAAATGTAGATGTGTCTGCATGTCCTTTTATCTTGCACTAGTGAAAAAAAATGTCATTTTACTATAATTAGTCATTCTCCAAAGGATTAGTTATACATATTGTTTTATATATGAATATACTACTCAGGGAACACTACTAGAGGGTTGAGTCTATACTCTACTTCCTAGTTGAGTTTGTAAAGTCTATACTTTCCGATCTAAAATTATGTATGTTTTTATTATTCTGTTTGTTATATAAAAGTGCAGAGCAGAGAATGTCAATAATTAACTAAATAAAATATTTCAGATTGACTGTGGATGTACAAGATTTCAAAAGCTCTTTCAAACAAACTATATCAGGCGGTTTGAGAGCACTAACTCAGGTAATAATCGAACACCATTGTATTTACATAAAATATATGTTTATGTCAGTGTGTGTTAAGTATATATATATATATTATATATATATATATTTAAATCAAAATAATAAACTAAATTACCACTCGCACTCAACCATGATAGTGGTTTGCAGTTTTTATTTTCTGTTTGATAACTGCGTTTATTTGTAATAACTTATAGCATTAAATATCTACAATAACTCAATAAACATTGGATTTCTTCAGACAGATTACATTGTAGTTTCTTTTTTTTATTCGAACATGAAATCAGATGTGACAGAAAGAGACTAACCCTATGAATGACTAGTATGGTGATATACAATACTTACAAAGATTTAAGGATGCAATAATAAATAATGAATAAAATGAAGCTCCAAAAACGAAGCAAACAAACAAATTATAAAATGAACAATATAAAGTAAAAATGAAATTAATATTTAACGGCAAAATTTTACCATTCTGTATACATAGCTGAAACTTTTAGACAGCATACTTTATTGGTCAGTTTTCTTATTAGATTGATAAATGCATTAAGCCTTCTAATTTTTAAATCTAAATCCTTTATACAGTGTTCTTTGTTATAAGTTGTTTAATTAATTAATTTCATTTTTTCTACTCGCAAATATACTGTAAATATATAAATGTAAATATATATCTATAACCTATTTTAAAACTTACAGTAAACAGTGCTGCTCTTGTGAATTCACTAAGTGTGCAACAGAATATGTAAATGTGATTTGATATAATGTTAAAAGTTCTAAAGGTAATTGCGTCTCTTTCCACAATCCAATTCCAATAGCAGAATTTTGCACCTGCCCTATACTATTATCTTTGATGTTTGTTGTTGTTGCTTTATTTTATATTAATTTTAGGTAGTCGGTTCTGCTGTCAGTTTATTGATTATATCACCTCACTTAACCGGGCTTACGATGGTGTGCGTACCATCGGTGGTGATTGGAGGCACTTTTATTGGTTCTCTCTTGAGGAAACTGTCCCGAGAGGCGCAAGCACAGGTACGTTTTATCTGAATTACATTATTCTTATATTTACTCGCTTCTGAAGATATTTACTCGAATTTCGCACAATTTGTAAATTTAAAAATCGGATTCTATATCATTATACGTCATGTTTTGGTCTGCCATGGTTTATAGAAAATAGCTTGATTAAATTTGACTGGTTTCGAGTCACTACATCAATTTGAAATTTGATATGATATGATAAATTATTTTCAATTTTAATCCTGATGCTTCATTACCTTTTTCTTTCTCTAAATAAATCCTGTACATTGTATTATTTATTTAAATTAAGCTGGCGACAAGTGATGATCATTTTGAAAATGGTGGTTCTCAACATGTTCCATGCTCTGCATTAGAAAGAGTTGGTTATTATATATATTTTTAGGAATCAGAAGAGAAATTCCTTAAAAAAAATAATTTGGCATCAACATAATTTTACAGAGGAACAAAATCAGCCTAACGCCTACTTTACGAATTACGCAACGTTACGCAATGCAACACGTAATAACGTTACGACCGGTCTACCCGCTCCGAATGCCCGACGATAAGTGAGTCGCTAGCCAACCGCAGCGGCTTTTATAGGCAACGGCCGGCAACCTTACGCAACGTGTGGGGTAACCGCTTATACGGCCTCTCCTGACATAGTGTCGTCCTCGACACGAGCCTCGGGGTTGTCACCACTTTGTATGCTGCCATCTGCTGCAACTCCACCATCCTCGTCTGTCAGTCATTCATTCATTCTTATACCTGTATCATCATATTCAAGCTACGTCCACTCGTACGTTCAATACATACAAAACTGTATGTCTGCCGGACATAAAGTCCAATACATACAAAACTGTATGTCTGCCGGACATAAAGTCCAATACATACAAAACTGTATGTCTGCCGGACATAAAGTCCAATACATACAAAACTGTATGTCTGCCGGACACAAAGTCCAATACATACAAAACTGTATGTCTGCCGGACACAAAGTCCAATACATACAAAACTGTATGTCTGCCGGACACAAAGTCCAATACATACAAAACTGTATGTCTGCCGGACACAAAGTCCAATACATACAAAACTGTATGTCTGCCGGACATAAAGTCCAATACATACAAAACTGTATGTCTGCCGGACACAAAGTCCAATACATACAAAACTGTATGTCTGCCGGACACAAAGTCCAATACATACAAAACAGTATGTCTGCCGGACACAAAGTCCAATACATACAAAACTGTATGTCTGCCGGACACAAAGTCCAATACATACAAAACTGTATGTCTGCCGGACACAAAGTCCAATACATACAAAACTGTATGTCTGCCGGACACAAAGTCCAATACATACAAAACTGTATGTCTGCCGGACACAAAGTCCAATACATACAAAACTGTATGTCTGCCGGACACAAAGTCCAATACATACAAAACTGTATGTCTGCCGGACACAAAGTCCAATACATACAAAACTGTATGTCTGCCGGACACAAAGTCCAATACATACAAAACTGTATGTCTGCCGGACACAAAGTCCAATACATACAAAACTGTATGTCTGCCGGACACAAAGTCCAATACATAAAACTGTATGTCTGCCGGACATAAAGTCCAATACATACAAAACTGTATGTCTGCCGGACACAAAGTCCAATACATACAAAACTGTATGTCTGCCGGACACAAAGTCCAATACATACAAAACTGTATGTCTGCCGGACACAAAGTCCAATACATACAAAACTGTATGTCTGCCGGACACAAAGTCCAATACATACAAAACTGTATGTCTGCCGGACACAAAGTCCAATACATACAAAACTGTATGTCTGCCGGACACAAAGTCCAATACATACAAAACTGTATGTCTGCCGGACACAAAGTCCAATACATACAAAACTGTATGTCTGCCGGACACAAAGTCCAATACATACAAAACTGTATGTCTGCCGGACACAAAGTCCAATACATACAAAACTGTATGTCTGCCGGACACAAAGTCCAATACATACAAAACTGTATGTCTGCCGGACACAAAGTCCAATACATACAAAACTGTATGTCTTCACACTGAACGCCAAGGCCGCACCGCGATCCGATGACGTCCCCGACGCACCACACCCGTCCGCACCTGCATCCGCCCAACATTCCGAGGCTCAGCCGAGCCAATCAAAGGTCCAACCCCCCCCCGACTCGGCCCAACCTGACCCTCACCCACACTGCCAAGATCGACGCAAGACGGTCCATGATCGAATTCAACGTGGAATGAATAGCCAAATCCGGGGTATGTGACCTGCTTGAAGACCGCGATCTGTTCAAGCGACGATGATGGCGATCACGATTAGGCGTTTTTTCTGACGGTGTGAAATTTTCATTACGCGTCCTACTATATGACCGACGTCGCGATCGGCGGTTCCTAGTGGACACTTCGTGACGGCTACGTGAACGGTGCCGCGACTTATCACGGGAACGACTTCGCGACCTACGGTCACTCCGACTGGATCCGCCAGCCATTATCACAAACACGAACACTAAAGTACGCAGAAGACTTTGTTCCTCGTAATTGTGGGCTAAGAGTTGCTTATCCCAATTCTGATTTTAGGAATCAGAAGAGAAATTCCTTAAAAAAAATAATTTGGCATCAACATAATTTTACAGAGGAACAAAATCAGCCTAACGCCTACTTTACGAATTACGCAACGTTACGCAATGCAACACGTAATAACGTTACGACCGGTCTACCCGCTCCGAATGCCCGACGATAAGTGAGTCGCTAGCCAACCGCAGCGGCTTTTATAGGCAACGGCCGGCAACCTTACGCAACGTGTGGGGTAACCGCTTATAATATATATTTTGAATCAGTGAGAATTAGCATCCTGGTTTAGAATCTTAAAAAGACTGAGTTCTCTCCCAGTGATGGTTAATTAGAAAGGTTCATGGTTTCGTTACTTTGATAATTAATTCGGTACTTAATACTCGAATTGCACCTATTTATAGTACATAGACGGGATTTATTCCAGAATAAAGTACCAGCATCCTGTTTGCAGCTTCACCTACTTTATACCATGTTTTTTCATAGGGAAGATATATTTTTCCTTGCGAAAAATTATTGTAAATCTTTCTCCGGGTATTAAATAATCCCCATTCCATATTATATACGAACCCGTTTTGTCATTTTTTCCATAGGCAAGTGCTATTTTCCCGTTGAAAAAAATATTCTATCTCTTTCGTATCTGAAATATTATATTGGGACCTACAGTGGACTAATAATTAATGCGTCAAGACTGTTGAAGACGTAGGTGTGAGTTTCGCCTGAATCGAATATTTTGTTTGCGTTTTTTCGTATACTCTTACTTGGCATTTTAATAAAGTGCGAAGTGAATATTAATACACAGTACTAATTTGTTTATGCGTTCGCATGTTGCAGATTGAAAAAGCGACGTTAGTAGCGGAGGAAGCCATTTCAAATATGCGCACGGTGCGAGCATTCGCAGGCGAAGAGAACGAGGTGCGAATGTTCGCGGCCGAATGCGAAGCCGCCGCCGACCTGAGCATGGAATTAGGTCTCGGTGTCGGTCTATTTCAAGCTGGGACTAACCTGTTCTTGAATGGGTGAGGTTTTCATTTACTAGTTTATTCATTAATGCAATACACCTCACTATAACACTCTTTTATTATAACTAGAGATCGGATAATCGGATGCATATTTACCTAAAGTTAATTTTTGGCTCACAAATTATGGAAGCGGCTTTTTAAAATACATTTGTTAAATAAAAATCCCAGGAAAATACGGGACTGCCAAATTTAATGTAGTGATATTGTTTGAAAATTACTAAATTAGCACGTGGTATTTATTTTCAAAAGACCGAGACTCCGGGTTCATTTATACAACTATGCATAATCAATTAAATAATTGAATAAATAAACGGAAATGGTGCCCGGGCGTAAGTATGGTCTAGTATCTCACTCTGAGTTAACTTCCGATTTAATGAGTGTGAGTGAGACGGCAGTTGTGAGCAAGTACAGACTACTAGCGACCGGATTCCTGCTGTTGTATAAGACATTCGTCACTGTGCTTGTCTTGTGTTCGGGTGTTTTTCTGTGTTTGTCTCCATTTTTAGTTTTGCATTACCAAAATGTTCTACAGTACCGGGATTCCGGGATTTTTATTTATGGAAATAAAATAAAAAGACAGTTCCATACTGTTATATGTAGCACCTCACTACTGTGTATGCCCAGCACTAGTGAGAGGCGTCCATCTTGTTTAAGTTACCTAATCGGTGTCATAATGTTAAGTGCTTACCTAAGGCTATATATTGTAAAATAGTTTTGTCATATATAATAAACCAGACCGTTATATGTACAGTGCATTTATTCAGACCACACCTAATATATTACATGGTGTCAGAAGTGCTAAAGAATGGCAACGCCATCGAGTAATTCTGTTTCTGAAAATATGACGACGCCGCCGTCCGCGCCATTATATGGTGGCAATGTGCCTCCAATGTCAATGAGTGGTAATCTTTGTGTGAATTGGAAAAAATGGTACCAAAGTTTCAAAATTATTTATGCGTGCATCACGGCTGGATAGAAGATGATTCAAGAAAAGTGGCAATGTGTCTTCATTTCATGGGAGATAAAGGTTTGGAAATTTTTAATAGTTTTCAAAAAGACGAAGAAAAAGTGACATACAAAGAATTGATATCGTTATTTGAAGATTATTTTGTACCTAAACAAAATCTAACCTATGAATCATATAAATTTTTCACATGCAAGCAGACAGAAACTGAAAGATTAGAAGAATTTGCATGTAAACTACAAAATCATAGTCAGAATTGTCAGTTTGGTGAATTGCAAGACAGACTGGTTAAAATTATGTTTATTTGTAACCTCCATTCAAAATATGCATTTCTACAAGAAAAACTTCTCCCAAAAGATGACCTAAAAATGGATGAGACACTTAAATTAGCCGTCACCATAATACAGTCTAGAATTCAAGCTAGTACATTGCAAGGTGAAAGTACTGAAACATCCACAATAAATTATATATACACACAAAAACAACAAGTATAGGTCAAGATCAAAGACACGCACAGACAAAAGGTTCAGTCCCAGAATTATTTCAGTCAGTCACAAAGTCGAAATAATTCACAAAATCGTCAAGATCATTCAAATAGTCATTCTACTCAGAAAAAATGTACAAGATGTGGACAATTTCATCGTGTCAGATGCCCTGCATGAATGATATGTAAGAAGTGTGGTATGTAGGCCTTCAGATAAGTAAGGGGGGTGTACCCAAAACCGAAAAACATGGCAAAAGGTCTACGACACAAAAAAGTTTGGGAACCTATGATCAAAACTAACATACTTGGACTAAATAGGTGGTATACTGATGGAAGGTCAGAGGGCCTAGACAAGATACCTTTCGATAATCGTAATCGCATCGCTAACATAAAAAATGTATGGTATTGCCATAACCACTCGAAAAATCAAGCGATCGGTTATGTCAATACCATACATTTTTTACTTTAGCGATGCGATCACGAAAATAGAAAGGCATCTTGTCTAGGCCCTCAGGTCAAGAGTACACATAACCGAAGAGGATGCATGAAAGTATTATTGAAAGTCAAAATAGCTAGGGAAGTTTGTTTGGATCGTAGCAAGTGGAAAACTGTGATCTCTGCCTACCCCAAAGGGATAGAGGCGTTCGTATATGGAAAAAACTTATCTTTGTTGAGATTGGATCATTTGTATCCGGATCAATACAAAGATCAGTAAAGTGCTTCATTTGTATCGGTCACTGATACAAATATTCTGATATATGATACAAATATTGATTCATTTGTATCAGTGACTCTGAGTTAATCGTGTAAGCGTCGCTCTCGAATGAAACCGAAATGCATTTGGGTGACGTGTTCCGAAGCGCTTCGACTCTAAACTATTTACTTATCTCATCGTGCGAGCGCCGCGTGCCGATTGAAACCGAGATGCAATTGACAGGGTCCGAAACTAGTCAGATAAATCAGACAAAGTCAGATTTTTGGGTATTGGTCAGTTAATGTCAGGTTTTTGGAAAATGGTCAGTTTTGTCAGATTTTTGAGGAACTGGTATTTTAATTTTTTTTTTATGAATCATTGACTTCGACCGATGTTTAATTCAGACCTAGCATGTGGGGTATAGGTGGCGGCGAGATAAGGCGAGAATGAGGACTGTAGCTATAACTCGTAGCTGTTATAATTGTCTGTGTGATTAACTGCAACTTACAACTGCACTAATCTAACTAGCACAATAAAGAGGCGGTGCTGGTTGGCTATGGGGACGGTGAAGGCCAATTATTTAATAGTATTTATTATTTTTATACCTTACAACTACAAAAAAAATCTGTGGAAATGGTCAGATAATATCAGACATTTTAAAATTTTGGGTCAACAGAATCAGATTTATGGACCGTAAACTTGTTTCGGCACCTGAATTGAGCGAATGATCCATTTGAAGCGCTGTTAGAGATTTGAATCAGTGAATCACTTGGAAGAAACAACACACTGAGTCGTTTCTGTAAAGATTGACACATCTCATCATTTATGTTATTATTAATAAACAAATCATTCTTTCATTCAGCACTGTGCTAGGATAGGAACACTGTTCATGGGTGGTCACCGAATGTGATGACCAAGATGCAATTGAGCGAATGATTCATTTGAAGCGCTGTTAGAGATTTAAATCAGTGAATCACATGGAAGAAACAACTCACTGAGTCGATTCTGTAAAGATTGACACAACTCTTCTTTCTTTTAGCATGGTGCTAGGAACAATGTTCATGGGTGGTCACCTAATGTGGGCAGGGCACGTATCAGCCGGTGATGTGATGGCTTTCCTAGTCAATGCACAAACTGTGCAGCGTTCTGTGGCTCAGCTGTCCCTTTTATTTGGCTCTGTAGTGAAAGGGATGAGCGCCGGAGGACGAGTGTTTGAGGTACTTATAGTAAATTAGCATATATTTGCCACTGCTTTTACTTTTATTTGTTTTATGTATTTAAATATTATAGTTTGATAATATTTTTCTTCATTAAAAATAAATGTCGTTTTCTTGTAATATTCTAGTATATAAACAAAGAACCAAAGATGGACACATCTGGTACTAAGACAATCAAATATCACGAGTTCCACGGAGACATTGAATTCAAAGATGTTACCTTCGCTTACCCCACTCGGCCGGCAGCTGTAAGTATTTTTCAAATTTAAAAATCTATTTAACTTACGCTATTATTGGTCCCAGAAATAACAAAAAAAAAAAACATGTATAAATAAATAAAATAAACTGCTATACGTGAACATTTTATCAATATTTGAAAATAATGAAAGAAATGTCAAATCTTTTATTAAAATAAAACTAATAACTTTTCAATCAATTACATATAATGTAATAATGTAAACCAATTACAGACCAAAAAATATTTAGTCCAAAATTTGTCAGTGGATACGCTGACAACACTAAAAATGCCCATAAACAACTATATACTATAAATCTACCTAAACGTTACAAGTCCAATCAATAATTACTGCTCGTCCTGGTTGTCTCATACAGAAACACTGGATTGAGACAGTCATTGGGCACGTAGTATAGTTGAAATTTTAATTCAGTTTATTTTATCACTAACTTACTTTAAAAAAAAAATATTGTGACTAACGTACTAATAAAAAATATGGATGCATTATTACTGTCGCTTATGTCACGTGGTTTTATAAAACACGGACCTTTATAAGGCGTACGCGGGGATACAGATCCAACGCGTAGAGGCCATTTAAGCCAAATTGTATGAAAGTGTGCGTGGAGTGTACCAACTGGGTCCAATCTCTATCTGCATCATGAAAAATGCAGCTAAAGACTACACCCAGTTAGATGCACAGCAACTATTGTCATTTGTGGTCAAAAAGTTTGTGGACTATTGCATTTCGATTTTGGTGGTAATGAGACCCGGACTATGGAAGAGACTCCGGTCACCTGCCTTCTCAAAGCCTCCTAATTGATTTTAAATATGGCAGGTGGTGACTCGCCGCTCACTAAATGGGCTCCCCAAAAAAACATTATTATTATATATTTTATGTTTCAGACTGTCTTGAAGAATTTCAATTTGAAAATCCCAGCGGGCAAGACCGTCGCGATAGTGGGTGCGTCTGGCAACGGTAAATCAACTATTGCTGCATTATTAGAAAGGTAAGGTAAAGGTTTTGAAAATATGCTTTAATAAAACAATAGGGTACTTCCCTCTATATTAGAAAAGATCTAAAAGCATATAACTATGATAGCTTATGCATTAAATAGTCGGAACCATCATGTTTAAGTACATAAAATAACAAAAATAATATAAACATTAGTTTCAAAGTATTCACTTTTTTAATCTATACGTAAAACAAGAGCGAAACATAGGCCGCCATGTCGTGACGTCATAAGGTACTGTAAACTTATGCGTGTCAATGTCATTATGAATCATAGTACGTACAAAACAATAAAAAAAGACGTTTGTAGGTTGCTTTTTTAATGTAAGAGAACGTTATAAGTTAAATTGAAATCGCACGCGAATCACATTATGGAAAGCAGTTTTGTAAACGGAGATAGTACGAATTTACCAAAAATAAATGCATTAATGGTCGAATAATTCTTTGCTGCAAATCCCGACTTTTGTACTGCCGAGTTACGGAGTATTAAAACATCGATGTCAGTATTACTCTTTTATTATTATTCCTTTTTATATTATTATTTATATATAAAATTATATATATTGTTTTTATATAAAAGAAGATAATAACTCATTTTAAAATTATGAATATAATAATACATAGCATCAAACATAGAGCTTTGTTTATTATTTACATGCCGTATTGACGTCATCGCTACAGAGTAACAACTCGTGCGGCGCCTTCGTCTAATTACGCGCGAAATTTGAAAATATTAAATTTTAATGCAATTTTTATAGTACTTAACGAGTGTATAAAATTTTTATATTTTTAGTATATGGTTTACTGACACGCAAGGATCAAATTAAGATTCTTTTCAAAAAAGAGATTAATTCCCTACTCATTGGATCTGCTTCACATCACAACAAATATAGATGTACGTGTCATCAAAAGTATTAAGTAAGTCAGTAAATCTCGCGACAAGCTTTTATATGTAAAAGTTTATTTTGTTCTTTTTAGCGCATTTAATAAAAGCTTGTATTAAAAAAATACTTATAATTTTAAATTACAGAAATAAGAAAAACAAATATTCAAACAAACTATCTACTAACATGGTCAGTCTCTAACATGTCCCTGTTTAAGAAAAAATCAGTAGATCTTTTTATGTGATAAAAAAATCATTTTATACACGCACACATTTGTTGATAAAAGGTTACGAGATCCTGTGAATCGAATCTTTTGAGGATCAGTATGTTTATTTACCTAATTTAATAAAACATGTTTCCTTCAGGTTCTACGACGTAGACAGCGGCATGGTGACCATAGACGGAGTGGATGTCCGGGAGTTCGATTCCCGGTGGTTGCGCGGTCGGGCGCTAGGCCTTATAAGTCAAGAACCAGTTTTATTTGCTACCAGTGTTAGAGAGAATATACGTTACGGGAAACCTGAAGCAAGTGATGAAGAGGTGATCAAACCTTTTATATGTCATTTGAATTTAACATATTGCAAGTAAATGGAGCAAACATCGATGTAGTCACGAATTCAATTGTTATGTCGCTTTCGACTCACTTTCGACTTAGAAGAAAAAGTCGAAAGTCTTTAAAAAAAAAAACTCACCCTGAGTTTTGATAGGCGCAATCGATATCAGCTCGCTAAGAGTTGTTTCAAATCATTGCGGGCGTGTTAATAACATTTAATCTGACGTTATTACGAGGGAGCGTTTTTATATTCGCGGAATGAGGGATATAGGGTGTAAATAAAAAATCTAATTATTTTTCTTTTTCAATATATACCTTTGTGCGAGTTGTTTCTTCTTTAGTCGAGCATCCTCTAGTACAATTTTGGATAAGTTCTGGCGTGATCACTTCGATGCTTCTGTCCGGCCTCGGGTCGTCTTTGTTTAAATAAACTTGTACAGCACGGTTTTGCCTGGGCAAGAGTCGCCATAAACCAATGACATCTGGTAAGGAATTTTATGATTCAGGTCTAGGTTGTCGGCTACGTAGACAGAGTGAGGTTATTAGTTATCTGCTATACATGGATGATCTCAAGTTGTTTGCACCGAAACACCAAGACGTTGTGGAGTTATTGAAAATCACGCATATTTTCAGTAACTCTATAAGAATGGAGGTCAGTGTAGACAAATGTACGGTCTTGCATGTACAGCGGGAAAAAGTTGTAAATCCACTCTACAACTCCGAATCTACAACTTTCAGAGACAATGACACTCGGATCTCTGTCTGGAGCTGAAACGTACAAGTATCTCGGTATGTCAGAGTCTTTGAGTATATCAGTGAAGGATATCAAGAAATCGGTGAAGATGCGCTTCTTTTGCCGCTTAACAAAAGTGATTCATAGCCTTTTGTCTGGAGGCAACACGGTGCGCGCTTTCAATGGTTGGGTGATGCCTTTATTGGTGTTCTCCTTTGGCATACTGAGATGGACTCAGACTGAGCTGGACGCTTTGGATAGGAAAGTCCGTTAACTACTCACAAAATATTGCATGCTACACCCACGTTCGTCTGTTATGAGACTATACATTCCACGGAAGTGTGGTGGTAGAGGCTTTCTCAATGCCAAAAACCTCCAAAACCGTGAAGTGTCCAGCCTCAGGAACTATTTCCTCAACGACGAATATGGGATGCATCGTGACGATGTGGCAGTCGATAAGGGATTTACACCTCTCTCTATGGCAGTTGAGAACTGGCGTAAACCATCGGTGCTTAACGTCGAAAATCGCAAGGAAGTATGGAAGGGCAAAGAGCTGCACAAAAGGTTTTATCGGTAAACTGGCTGCGTTTCGGTGACTTTTTTGGGGTAACTGAGGGTTTTGTCTGTGCAAATGCAGACGAAGTAATGATGACGAACAACTATAGAAAATACATCTTAAAGGACGGTACCGTTGACATACGTCGAGCATGCAGCGTCCCGGCATATTATCTCTGGTTGTTCTCATCTTGCAAACGGCGAGTATTTGCACAGACACAACCTAGTAGCCAGGATCATCCATCAACAGCTTGCCCTTCAATACGGCCTTGTGGAGCATGAGGCACCGTACTGTAAGCACGCAGCAGCGCCGGTTCTTGAAAATGGCCGCGCGTTGCTCTATTGGGATCGCTCTATCATCACGGACAGGACTATTGCGTGCAATAAACCTGATATCGTGGTGGTCGACCGCTCCCAACGCCGTGCAATGCTTGTTGATATTACCATCCCTCATGATGAGAACCTCGTAAAAGCCTAGAAGGACAAAGCCAGTAAGTACCTTGACTTGGCATACGAGGTAACCGCCATGTGGGATGTTGATTCGACGATCATTGTTCCGATAGTTGTGTCTGCGAATGGCTCAATAGCGAAGAGTCTCGATCAACATCTTAAGAGGCTCTCGCTTGACGGATGGATCAAGGGCCGGAGACAAAAGGCAGTATTCTCGCCACGGCGCGTATTGTCCGCAGATTTCTCTGTGTGCAGCCCTAACCACCGGTTTGCTTGGGCCTTACCTCGCTGCCGGCGGCATACTAGGTTTAAGTTTTTTATAGTATTTATGTTTATTTTATATATCTATTTATGTTTATTCGGTGGTGTGGACACGTCTCACGAATGTCCGACGAGCGAGTAGCAAAACGCATCTTTTACTCTGAACTGAAGGAGGGCAAGCGAAAACAGGGCAGCCAACTCCTCAGATACAAAGATGTTCAGAAGCGACACATGAAAAGATGCAATATAGAACCAACCAACTGGGAAGGTTTGGCAGCACAACGCTCAGAATGGCGCGGCCTTGTTCAGCGGAAAGTGCGCGACTTTGAAGAGCAGCGCAAAGCTGATCTGGACGCCAAACGCGATGTCATTAGATCCCGTCCACCCGCGAACATTCACTACAATTATGTGAACGGTAGGCTTACGTGTGCTCAATGTTCGCGGGAGTTTGCCAAAAAGATTGGCTATTGCACATAGGAGTCACAAGTGGTCGCCATGGCCGAAATCGGCCGGATCATTCATTCATTCATATATCTACTAGCTTTCTGCCCGCGGCTTCGCCCGCGTGGATATCGGGATTGGGTCTATAGAAGGTTAAGGGTCATAGCTTTTGCCCACGGCTACATATGTGCGGAAGTCGGTTTATGGCGCGAAGGTTTTATTGCGCTTCCCGTGGGACTAACCGTTTTTCCGATATGAAAAATACCGCAATACCTTGCTCAAGAAACCGAATGAAAATCTGTGCAGCAGTTTTTGAGCGAAGCCTTTATTGCGCATCCCGTGGGATCTGTAGATTTTTTCGGGATAAAAAGTAACCTTTTATTTAATCCGGACTTTTATCTTTACGTCTGCAAAATTTCAAAGCAATCGGTTCAGTAGTTACGGCGTGAAAGCGGAACAAACAAACAAACAAACTCACTTTCCGATTTATAATATTACTAAGGATATTGTAGAAAAACTTAAATTTACGAAAGTCAATTGAATATACATAATAATAATTAATTCATATTAGATTTCCATCCATTTTTGTTAGTAACAATTTCACTTGTTCTATTGTTAGTAAGTAGCACACGAACAAACACAACATATACACAATCGCTATTCCAATCCGTAGGAAATGGCGCTACAGCGATTCATGTAGGCACAATCCAATCGGCAAGCGATCGTGCCCAGGACGCTGTTGGTATTACTACGCACTCTGCGTATCTAGGATGCGAATCTTTTACGCTTTATGGCGTAAAAACAATCTACGCGATATTTATTCATCACACAAACGAGATGGCGACATTTTTGTTGGCAACCCAACATTAACATTTTTTTGTAATGGCAACTCGTGCCACCCTTCTACCTTGTGACTGCAATAAAGACGCACGCACCTCGTCTTTGAATTTTAATTTAAAGCCCTAATACAGTCCGCTCACTACTATACATGGTCCTTCTCTAGAACCTTTTACGAAAGGGCGAGGTGGCGCTACAGCATTTTTCCATCGCAGCGCATTGAGTAAGACGACTTTCGTTTCATTTTATCATTGGCTGTCGGCTCCATTTTGTCTCGGCGAGCCACGAATCTTCGTCTCGAGTAATACGTCACCCGACGAAACATACCATTGGTCGAAACCTATTGCGCAGCGGCGGGACGACGCATCTGATTGGCTACCGGGCGTCATCAGGCGTCACACACCGATTCGCCGGTTACAGCGTGGCGCCTGCGCCTTCTATCGTGTGAACCCCGATCGGTCGCAGTCGCACCGCATGACGCCGTAACCGGTGTACTAACTAGTCTGCTACGGAGGTTGTATGTTTATATTCTCCATTGAAGTGGCTATTTACTAGAGCATTGTGTCAACTCAATTTACAAAAGGCCATAGACAGTAGAGATTTTCGAAGATTACCTCGATTTACAAATGAAAATATCGATGTCGAAAATTTCATAACTATAATGCTTATTCTTAAGACGAAAGTCTTTGATTCGTGCGTGTTGCCAGTGATGACATACGGAACAGAAACCTGGCCACTCGCAATGGGCCTACTAAGGCGGCTCAAAGTCACCCAGAGGGCAATGGAGAGGGCTATGCTCGGAGTTTCTCTGCGTGATCGAATCAGAAATGATGAAATCCGCAGAAGAACCAGGGTCACCGACATAGCCCGAAGAATTGCGAACCTTAAGTGGCAGTGGGCGGGGCACATTGCTCGCAGGACTGACGGCCGTTGGGGCGGAAAGGTTCTGGAGTGGCAGGCATATGCTGGACACCGCAACGTTGGTAGGCCTCCCACAAGGTGGACCGGCGATTTGGTGAAGATCGCGGGAAGGCGCTGGACGCTTGCAGCGCAGGACCGATCTGTGTGGAGATCCTTGGGGGAGGCCTATGTCCAACAGTGGGCGTCTATTGGCTGAAATGAATGAATGAATGCTTATTCTAATTCTATTATTTATGCTAATGACCCCTAGAATTAATTAAATTCTGTGTTGTTTTCAATCAGGTCACACGAGCAGCCATGACGGCGAACGCTCACGAGTTCATAACCGCTTTCCCAGACGGATACAATACTCTGGTAGGGGAAAGGGGAATGTCTTTGAGCGGTGGTCAAAAACAGAGGATAGCCATTGCCAGAGCGGTGCTAAAGAATCCACCCATAATCATATTGGATGAGGCGACCAGGTAATTAAGAATAACTGTTTTGTTTTATCAAATGTAATAGGCATGAGGACACAATTTTCAATTCTTTTAAATGTATATAGTCTATTTTTTTATTTTAATAATTATTATATTAACACGAATACAATATGGTATTTTCAAAAAAATCTAAGAGATAAGACGTTTTAAGTACGTTTTTATTCGTAGTCGTACGTATATAAAAAAATAAAAAGGCCCAAAGAAACTACGATTGACTACAGAACTGGCAGATGTTTCTCTCAATTTATGATTATTGGCATACAACGAGGAAATGCTGTCAGTACGGAACTATGCCCTTGGGAGATTTTTTGTATTAGTTTGCGATACTTTTATTTAAGATTAGCTTTTTTTATATTATATATGTTTTAAGTATAATATATAATAGATAGTGTATTATTATACAGATAACTATTGTAATTTGTACTAGTAAATCTTATCTGTACTAGTAAAGTTTACCACCAAAAACATTCTGTAAAAAAACTAGCCAAGTCTCGATGGCGCTGCTAGTTTATCTCTAAAAAGTAATGAAATATAACAAAATCGTGCCAACTCTAAGGTTCCTTATCTGTCGCCAGAACCGCTACCCATTGACGATGGAAAATTGCCACTTGGAAAACGTGGTGTTACCCTTCAACGGCCAAGTCACACAACATTACTATAATAATAACGAAACCGCAATAAGGAACCTTAGACTTGGCACGACTATGTTATATTTCATTACTTCTCAAAAATCCTTTTCCGTTCGTGCTGCCAAGCTGTGGAATAATTTGCCTGCTTCCATTCGTGAGAGACCATCCCTTACATCTTTCAAATGTCTTCTGAAAGAGTACTATCTGTCTAATTAATTGTATTAAATTATATAATTATTATATATATATGTATGTATGTATTTATGTATATATATATATGTGTATATATTTATTTATCTGTAAGTATTTGTATATATATGCTTAACGATGTGTACATTTGAATAGGTTAAACACTTAATTACCCCTGCAATTTTAACGTCTTGCACCACTATTTGGGTTGGCTGGAAGAGATCGCTTTTAGAGATAAGTCCGCCCTTGTACACTATGAATAACTACAATTTTTATTTTTTTTATTGTACAATAAAGTATTATATATATATACTTTTTAGAGATAAACTAGCAGCGCCACTGAGACTTGGCTATGTTTTTTACAGAATGTTTTTGGTGGAATTTCACTTTTTTGTAAGAACACTAGTTTTTTTTTATTTTTTTCCCTTTATGTAGCCATAAAACCCTGACTCTGTACCAAATTTCAGCTCTCTGGGGTTATGAGAAGTACTAGTTCTATTTTGATGATCATGAGTGAGTGAGTGTCATAAATGCGAAACTTTGCTTTCGCTTAACTTCGGAACTAAATGACCTGTAGACTTGAAATTTTGTAGACTTGAACCTGTAGAATTGAAATTAAAACTCATCGAACAGATGACGTGATATTGTGGCATTCGGATTGGTTAAGCCGAACGGTTCGGCTGCGTTTCGGTTGCGATTTATTAGTGCGATAGCCCCTCAGTAAAGGATGGTGCGGCAGTGTTTGCTTTGCGCTCGCCTTGGCGGGGGCACTGCCGTGCCCCCAGATCACATTTTTATTACATATTATTTAGTGGTTAATTGTTTTGTTACAGCGCCTTAGACTCTGCGAGTGAGAAAGTAGTCCAAAGTGCTTTAGAGTCTGCGGCAAAAGGTCGGACTGTGTTAGTGATTGCTCACCGATTATCCACCGTTATGAATGCAGATCTGATCGTGGTTTTGAACAGGGGAAAGATTGTTGAGGTTAGTACATATGTACTGTTTAATTATAAAATTTGAATGCATTAATTACAGAATCAACATTTATTGGGTTAAAGTTTTCTCAGCTATGAAACCTCTTTTGAAGACATGGTCATAGTTTTTATTTTAAAACTACATTTTGACAGATAAAATATAGGGATTATACCTGTCACAACGCACTTCCAAGACTAAGACTACGAAGAGTTAAGTAACAATTTGTTGTATAAATATGTGTCAGTTTACGTATTTTTCTTATTTACGTGTAATAAGAATCATAAAATTTCCTTGAGAAACTTTTAAGCCCCATACAGACTCACGCCGAGAACGCCCGAGAACACCCGAGAAGCGTGAATGTGATCGCTTTCTTGCCGTCTCGTTCTCGCGCTCGCCTATTCTCCGATCGGTGTCGGTATTTTCAAAGGATTTTCTCGGGCGAGAAACGAGAACAGTATCACATTCTTGTTCGGTGTCAGTGCGATCGCAGTTGTCGTGTTGACAAGTTGTATAGTTTTTGAGAGTTTTTTACGTCAGTAAGGTATAATTCAGAGCTAGCTAATTCAAAGCGTTAAAATGTGGAATAATGAATTAGAATTAAAGTTCATAGAGTTTTTTCATTCAGAGCCTATTTTATGGGATTCCAAACATAGATACTACAAAGACAAAAGTCTGAACCATGACGCATGGAATCGACTTGGAGAGCTTATGGAAATACCAGTATCAGAACTGAAAAAGAAGAAGGAATCCCTTTATGCTAGTTACCGAGTCTTCTTTTCTTCTTAATTTTATTTATAATTTTAATATTCACGAGATTGTAATATGCTAACGCACACAAAACCAAAGCCGCTGCACTGTCATCCATATCGGATAACGATCGAGAAGGGGAATGAGAAGTTCGCATGAGTGTAGATTCTTTCTCGGTTCTCGCACAATTTCTCGGCGAGCCTTCTCGCGTGAGTCTGTACGGGGTATTAGATTCTAGCGAAAGTAGATGATACTGTTTAAATGGCCAAGTGGTTTTCGGGACCCAGATCTGAATTTTGGATATGATTCTCCTGGTCGAGTTGAGCAAAAAATGTAATGGTCGCAAAAAAAGTTAACGACTCATTTTCCCGCTAGGGGGCTCTGAAGTCTGAATTAGAAAATCGTGGTTTTCGGCAGAATCAGCTGATTTTTGGATATGTTGTTCTCCTAGACGAGATGATACTTTGGTCCTTTATGATTAATTTACATAGCGCATATAATTTTTTTTCTTAAACATACGCGACAATATTGTCGTTATATTCAATAAAAGAACACGCGAAGTATCGTATTTATGTACACATATAAGTCAAATCCTTTTCCGGTGCCATTATTGAAATTCGAACAAAATATTCTCCGCAAATTAATATGAAAATTCATTCTCGGCGCGCTGTTTTGATATTTGATTTTATATTCCTTTTTTCAATGTTGCTACAATTTGTCTTCACGTGGCTGTATAGTCTTAGATGCGTTTGCCTTTCGTAACTATTACTTACCTTTGTATTTGTTCGAAGATGTGTGCTGGTTACCGCACAATATTTTCTGTAACCGTTGAAGCGTCAGATAAATGTATGTAGGATTTTGCTTGTAGCTGCGCTAGCGTTTGTTTTTCTTTCTATAAATGTTTTTGTTATCAAGAACTCATACCAGTCAATTGACGCCCATTTTTAGACATAGGCCTCCACCAAAGATTTCTTTCCTGTGCTGCTAACATGATTTTGGTGGGAAATGGACCAATACACTATAAAATAATTTCCTAATCAAAAGTATTTGAAATAAATTATAAGTGATTCTTCGATCATATATTTCTGTAGATACACAATTCCATAGAAAATCAAACAAAATATCGACCCCGCGTCTATACATAGAAGAATAGATGTATATTATAGTACCAATTTTGAAAAAAGTTCTAAAGTGTCATATAATTTAAGCCAATTTAAATCTTAAGTAACGTAATGAAGTATGAAAATAAATCCTTGTTAAGGTCGTTACATATTATCTTCTGGTTTCGATGATATAATGATGCCGTGAAATCAGAAATGAACAAGACATATTTGAAAACAAATATATTGGATAATAAGCCCTTAGTCCGTTGCAATTAAGCACAAATTCATTTCATATAATAATGCTCCTTTGTTCCATTTGACTCCGAATATTGTGCTCGCGTCTTATCGCATCCTACTTGAACATAGACAGCAGTGGAGATGCTTAGTTTTTTTTTTACACATATCTTAACAGTACGGAAACTTTTTAAAGGAGATATTTTTTTCTTGTATGGACTTGTATGGACGTTTATTAATGAGACATACGTTAAATAATTTCTTATTAACCCTAGATATTATAAGGAACATTAGCTTGTTTTTATCTAACGGGATCAATTAAAACATGAAGATTAAATAACCTAAAAATTCTTAGTGGTTAGTAGCTTTATTTTGATTTCTATTCAAATTGCTTTTTACGTAAATGCTATTTAACACTTTTTTTATTCTTGATAAATACAATCAAACAATCAAACAAAAAAAAAAAGAAAATCACAAAAAATGGTATAGGCGACTCCATCATTCCACTGACCTTTTTCTGAAACATTAGCTCTGTGCTATTTTTTCCTATGAGTGAGCCACTCGAGACAGAAAGAGATAGATGCGATGCGTTACGCATCGTGGCATGGTACGCAAGCGTTTTAAATTGATTTTTTTTTTTTTTTTTTTTTTTTTGATTCCTTAATCTAAATGATGACATCTGTAAACCTGTATGAGGTTTGTCTAGATGCATTTTACATATATTATTAGGATATTTTACTTATTTATACCTTAGCTACTTTTATTAATAAATAATATATTATGTAACAATATTTCAAATATTTGTTATACCTACCCACAAGCACACTTATATCGCCACGTAGTAAGGTCTCCACGATAGGTAAACAAGATATGCGCGCGCGCTCGACAACCGGTTGCTAGTGGCAGTTAGAGGTGAGTTATACAGGCTGCTCCAATCCACAAAGCAATTCCCTTTTCAACAATTTATTTATATTCGTTGGCGTTAATCTGTTTCGCAAATCAATTGGTAACTGGTTTATAAGGTCTGGAATAATGTATTCGGACATGCGTCTACCATAGTAATTATTGAAAAATGGTACTTTTAGAAGATTTTTGGCAGTTTGCCTTGTTATTTTTGTATGTGTGACGGTTTGTTGTATGTCAGTTATAAAAAATTGTTCTTTCAGTATTTGCAGTCTGAATTGAAGGTGAATCGGCAGTATTTTACAAAAATTAAAGAGTTCGTGATCATTGGTTATTTTTATTTTAATATGATATGGAACGACTAATTTCAATAAACGTACTTGTATCCTATATATGTGGTCTAGATAAGTTTTAAATGTACGGCCGTAACTGCTTAATCCATATGATATTACACTTTCCACCATGGCCTTATACATTGTGAGTCTAATATCATACGGGATTCTGTTTCGAAGTATATAAAGCTTTGCCATAAAGGCGCGAAGCTTATCACATACCGAATTAACATGAGGTTCCCAATTGAAATTATTATCTAAAACTAAACCAAGATACTTTTGTTTGTCTACTTGTTGAAGTGGTTCGCATTTGCAGTCGGTCAATAATGTGGAGTGCAAACATTTGTGATTATGGCTCACAATTTTAACAGGCTTAACAGTTTTACAGTGATTGGAATGGATGTGCATGAGTTTAGTTTTCTTGGAGTTAAGCACAAGTCCAGCATCATGCGACCATTGACATAAACGATCAAAATCTGGTTGTAATTTTTGTTCAGCTATTACAAGATCCCTATCTGCAGCGATAATACATGTATCATCAGCATATTGATAAGTACTGCAGTCTTTCAAGCAGTTATTCATGTCATTGACATATGACAGGTATTGAAGGGGTCCTAATACTGAACCTTGTGCTGTTCCTTCTGTAACATCCACCTTTTCACTATACGAATCCCCAACCTTTACCCGAAAAGACCTTTGTTCCAAATAACTGGCAAACCAATTCAATATTCGACCTCTTATGCCGCAGTCGTCCAACTTTTTAATCAATGTTTTATGCCTTAGAGTATCAAATGCTTTGCTAAAGTCAATTAGTATAATAAGTACATGTTTCTTATCATTAAGATATTTATTAACTTCATCTGTAAATTTTGACAATAACAAACATGTATTCTTCCCTGGCTGGAAGCCGAATTGATTCTGCGATATTACTTGATTGCTATTATAAAATGTGTGCATCTCACCACTTACATATTTTTCCACAATTTTGTCTATGATAGGAAGCATTGTTACTGGTCTATACATAAGTGGATCACTCCTACTGCCACACTTGTGTATAGGCCGCACTAAACCTGTTTTTAAATCGTTAGGATATACACCCGATTCAAAACTTTTGTTTATAAGATGTGCTATTGCGGATGATATTTTATCAGCTATAACTTTGATGTCACATGATCTTATCCCATCGATACCTGGGGCCCTATAATTATTCGTACTTTTTATTATTTTCTCTATCTGTTTGGGAGTTGCTTTCCTAAATAACATTGATTTATCTAATGGTCGCCTATAACTGGTTTCATTTAATATTTGACTATTACAAACAGGAATTATGTCTTTGACTGTCTTTTTAAAATTAGTCGCTAACATGTCTGCTATTTGCTTGTCCGTACCTGTAGCTTTAAACGCTTTCCGTAATTCGTCATTGATCGAAGTAACCATTTTGCCAGACATTTGGTTAAGAATTGCCCATAATTTTCTCATATCACCTTTATTGTTAATAATTTTATTTTTGTAATATTCATTCCTATGTTGTTCTACGATTTTATTAGTTTTATTTCTTTGTCTGTTGTATTCTAATCGTTTTACCATGTCTTTAGTATCTTTAACCCATTCTCGAAATAATATGTCCCGTTTTTCACATTCCCGCTTCACTTTCCCAAAGACCCACGGCTCTTTATTGCGCTTAGAATTACAATTTTTTTGTTTAATTGTCGCATTTTTGTAACAAGTAGACAAATTATCAGCTATGAATTTATTAATGGCCAAGGGGCAGTTCAAATGTTTATGTTTATCCCAGTCAATACTATCAAGTTGCTGCTTTAATTCGGTACTATTTATTTTGGTGGTGTAAATTGGAGCGGCCTGTATATGTGTTATTCCCGTTAGGGCAATCGCTGTCATTTTATGATCGGCCAGTTTAGTGCAGAGTGCCGCGCAATACGCATCTTGCAAGCGGGATCGAACGAAAATATGATCGATACAAGATTTTGTCACAATATTTTTTCTAATCTCGATTCTTGTGTATTCTGTGATTCCGCTTACAAGACCGCATCCGTTTATGGCGTTTATGTATGCTTTTACAACAAAGTCTTGTGTAGTGAGGTCAATATTCATATCGCCAAGAAGTATCAGTTCGTTATCATGTGATTGACGCAGTACACGTTCCATTTCTTTAATAAATGAGTGTTTGTTCGTATTCGGAGGCCTATACACAGCACACAAGTTTATTTCGTATTTTGAAAGTGTAATAATTTTACCAAGTAAACATTCAGAGTGAATAGTTGTTAATTTAATTTCTTGGAATTTGTGTTTTTTGTGAACGTAAATTATTATGCCACCGCCTTTTCGGTTTTGTCTGAGTTTTGTGTACATTGTATAGTCCTCCAGAGCAAACAAGTAACTTATACTATCGGATACATTGGCCTCAGTTACGACAACTATATCTATTACAGATCTTAAACACGAGTATACTGTTTGTTCGAGTTTGGTGAAATATTTTACAAGAGAGTTAATATTAATATGGATGCAAATCAGATTTCTTTTAGGGTTAGGTAGTTTGTTACAAAAATGATTAATATCAGTGCAATCTACAAATTCCATAACATTGTCTGAAAAATTATCCATCTTTATGAATTATAGAGTAGTTATATAACAGGCAAGTGAAATCAACAAACAAAACAAAAACTGGAAATGAACTATTTAGTTAGTGCATTAATGTCGCTATCACTCATAATACGGAAAATTTTTGTTTTCTCTGACTGTCTGGCGAAAACTTTGCCATACTTACACCACACATACTTATACTTATCTTTTAGTTCGGATTTGGCTTTCGCAAGTAGATATTTAGTACGAGGGGTGAGGGCTTCGCGCACGAATACTTTTCCGTTACCAGCATCACCACCAATGTTCGGACAAATGTTCGAGACTAGAAGTTGTGCAGCACGACCTGCTGCAACCCACTGCATTTTTGAGGCTTCATTTTTAAGATGTACCGAGATTATTCCCGCTTTTCCATTGCGAGAAGGCAGACGCTGAGGCACCCTCACTTGGTCGCTAACTTCACTAGGTAGTTGAAGAAGCCTGGCAATATTTTGGGTGACTTGGACTACATCCTCGTTTTCTTGGATAGGTAGACCAGCTATCTCTATGCAATCTATCAGTGCCGATTGCTCCATTGCGTCTAGACGTTGTTCCAGCGCAGCAACCTTCGTTTCTAGGTGGGTATTTTGATTTTTTAAGGCAGTTTGTTTTCGTTCAAAGTTCTTTATTATTTCTCTATTGCTCTGCATAGTTTCCTCGTACTCATCGATTTTATCACTGGTATGCTTCAATGATCTCATAACAGCTTCAAGCTCCCCCATAACTATTTTATGTACTTCTTTAGTTATCTTTTCGAGAAGGTTTTTCATATCGATGGCTAGTTTACTTTCACCAATCTCCATTTCCTCCTCCTCGTCGTCCATCATTTTAAGAAATGATGTTCTTCTAGTTGAGGACAGATGACAGTCATTGCATACCCATTCCAGTGTATCAGCGGCTTGAAGGGCAGCTCTCTGTTTGGTATTGAGTCCACTGCATTCCACCTTCTCATGCACTATAGCGTCGCATCTACTGCATGTTAGTGCTGGAGATTTTTTAGTCACAGATTTCTTACAGACACAGCAACTCTTACTCATAATGGAGGCAGGAATCTAATTGAATTACTAAATTAACAATTTTTATTCTCACACTCGAAGAGGACGGTACGTGTGTCGCGCGCGCGACCGACGGAATCTCTAAACGGAATAGTAATACATAATATGAATAAAAGTGTTTTACTCATAAAAAATGCGCTAATAAATTAAGATAAAGATATACTTATTGGAAGTATGACATTCCATCTTTCCTTTGCACTTTACGTGTGTCATTTTTACAAGTATAAACTACACATTTCGGCATCGCTGACGTTATCAATCGCGCGCGGCCACCGAATGAATGAGAGCGAAACAAGGCACATTTACTGTTTGTGCCTTGTTTCGCCGGTGCCACTTTTTAGACGGTAACTGTGTATCTACAGAAATATATGATCGAAGAAGTGATTCGGAAAATTGATAGTGTGGTCATTATATAAAAAGTAGCGAACCCGACAGACTTCCTCCTGTCAAAAATATTAGTAAAGTGGCAGATTTTTGTTTATTCAATTTTGGAACGTGACATTAAATCCTCAAATTATGTATTCTGTGCTCCAATGCACACACACACACACACACACACTGTTTTGATAGATTTGATTGAATTTCAACTTTATATAGCGTTACTAAAACGCAAATTGACTCTTTGATGTTAGGAACACATCTACATTGCTTAGACAACAGTGAGTGCTTGCAATATGAACTTTATGAAATAACAATAAAGCTCAAATTGACTGTACGTTTTAGTTAGAGTCTGCGGCAAAAGGTGGGACTGTGTTAGTAATTGCTCACCGATTATCCACCGTTATGAATGCAGATCTGATCGTGGTTTTGAACAGGGGAAAGATTGTTGAGGTTAGTACATATGTACTGTTTAATCATAAAATTCGAATGCATTAATTACAGAATCAAAATTCATTGGGTTAAAGTTTTCTCATCTATGAAACCTCTTTTGAAGTCATCGTCATAGTTTATATTTTTAAAACTACATTTTGACAGATAAAATATAGGGATTATACCTGTCAAAACGCACTTCCAAGACTACGAAGAGTTAAGTAACAATTTGTTGTATAAATATGTGTCAGTTTACGTATTTTTCTTATTTACGTGTAATAAGAATCATAAAATTTTCTTGAGAAACTTCTAGATTCTAGCGAAAATAGATGATACTGTTTAAATGGCCAAGTGGTTTTCGGGACCCAGATCTGAATTTTGGATATGATTCTCCTGGTCGAGCTGAGCAAAAAATGTAGTGGTCGCAAAAAAAGTTAACGACTCATTTTCCCGCTAGGGGGCTCTGAAGTCTGAATTAGAAAGTCGTTATCGGCAGAATCAGCTGATTTTTGGATATGTTGTTCTCCTAGACGAGATGATACTTTGGTCCTTTATGATTAATTTACATAGCGCATATATTTTTTTTTCTTAAACATACGCAATACTGTCGTTATATTCAATAAAAGAACACGCGAAGTATCGTATTTATGTACACATATAAGTCAAATCCTTTTCCGGTGCCATTATTGAAATTCGAACAAAATACTCTCCGCAAATTTATATGAAAATTCATTCTCGGCGCGCTGTTTTGATATTTGAATTTATATTCCTTTTTTCAATGTTGCTACAATTTGTCTTGACATGGCTATAGTATAGTCTTAGATGCATTTGCGTTTCGTAACTATTTTACTTCGATTAGACGTTAGTCACCTTTGTATTTGTTCGAAGATGTGTGCTGGTTACCGCACAATATTTTCTGTAACCGTTGAAGCGTCAGATAAATGTATTTAGGATTTTGCTTGTAGCTGCGCTAGCGTTTGTTTTTCTTTCTATAAATGTTTTTGTTATCAAGAACTCATACCAGTCAATTGACGCCCATTTTTAGACATAGGCCTCCACCAAAGATTTCTTTCCTGTTCTAACATGATTTTGGAGGGAAATGGACCAAAACACTATAAAATAATTTCCTAATTAAAAGTATTTGGAATAAATTATAAGTGATTCGGAAAATTGATAGTGTGGTCATTATATAAAAAGTAGCGAACCCGACAGACTTCCTCCTGTCAAAAATATTAGTAAAGTGGCAGATTTTTGTTTATTCAATTTTGGAACGTGACATTAAATCCTCCAATTATGTATTCTGTGCTCCAACGCACACACGCACAGTGTTTTGATAGATTTGATTGAATTTCAACTTTATATAGCGTTAATAAAGCGCAAATTGACTCTTTGATGTTAGGAACACACCTACATTGCTTAGACAACAGTGAGTGCTTGCAATATGAACTTTATGCAATAACAATAAAGCTCAAATTGACTGTACGTTTTAGTTAGAAAACGTTTGTATAGGAAAAAAGGGCTGCCGTGAAAACCATCCATGAACTTCAACGAACATTTTAAAAAAGAATTGGCCAAATTTGTCCAGGCGTTGTTGAGTTATACGCTTACCAACACATTTTGCGATTCATTTTTATATATAAAAATACATTTCAGATGGGCACACACGACCAGCTGAAGAAGCAGAAAGGCTTCTACTGGAACCTGATAAAGCAACAGGACCACGACAATGAAGACGCCTCTTCAAGATTATGAGGGTAACGGTCTACGTAGCTCAATTTTAGTAGTTACTACGAACTGTTAGTTTTTAGGGCGGCCTTAGTGTTCACTAAATAGAGAAGACGAATAAGAAGCGACGTTTGCGTTGTGTTATTTCGAACAGCTTATCCTTTTGGTTTTCGTTTGCTGTGCAATCGAATTTTTTATTGTCTATTTATCTGTTATGTAAATAAATTAAAAAAAAAAAAAAAAAAGAACAGCTTATCTAAGAAGGTAACAGATTAAGAATATATAATTAACTATGTTACGCTGTACTTATTGCAGTCCGTCAAATCAATAGGCTTATAAATATACTGATGTATAGTCAAATTTATATTAAAACAATGCATTTTAGATAATTAGCAGAAATTTTGTTGCATACTGTAAAACGGCAAAACATGTCACAAATGTAATCATTTTATGAACATCCATGTAAAGAAGTATATAATGGTGTATGCAATAATAGTTATTTATGCAACTGTTGTATAATCAGGGGTATTAAAGCACGAATGTGGGTTTATCACACCAGGCGTAGCAGAGTGTGATAATAGTATCACATGAGTGTTTTAATACTTAATTATAACAGTTGCATACATACAAGACTTTATCTACAATCATGGTGTGAATCCTTTATAAAAGATTCTCATACCATATGGTGTTGTACAGTGTCGTAAGAACTATGTATATTCGAGAATTGCGAAACATGTTTATGCTTAATTTATTGTTCTTTTTTCAAAATTTTTGTGATCATAAATTCATAATATCACGCGTTTGGATGATATAATGATCATAATATCATTGAGTGTTTTAATGTTGGCAATAAGCTAATTGTTATAGGTTCTTTTATAGAGGATTATTAGCATGATAGTAGATAATAGTACATTATGGTACAAGTGTGTAATGTTGGTGATTACGGTAATCATCAATACACACGTGTATCATACAACGTTTTTCAACACACTTCTGAATAAAATAATACTTAAATAAAAAACCATTTTCTTCATAAATTGTATTTGCAGACATCTTAATTAATAACTAACTAAATAACTTCAAAAGAGAAAACGAGACGAGTTGTGAAAAATGTTTCGTAATGGCGGGAAAAATTAATCAGTTTTCCTATGCGCGCGCATCGGCCATAGACTAATAAATTTCGTAATGGCGGGAAAAATTAATTAGTTTTCCTATGCGCGCGCATCGGCCATAGACTAAAAAGTTAGGTTTCTTTTTTTGGGCTTTTCGCGGATAGCTTTTTAGCGCAAATGTAAGCGTAACTCAACCAATAATATTAAAAAAAAAACTATTACTCACTCGTGAATAATAGTAATGAAAAAGTCACTTTGATTATAGGTGTCATTATGTGCCTAATTGCCATGGGATTAGAGCCACTTTATGAGGAAGTGTGTTGAAAAATTTATTATCATCTTATATAATTAATTTTGCAATACTTGTACAAGGTAGTTTGGAGCAGATCTCGTAACTGTGTGTTCTGTTTCATTACATTTCCCGACGTATTTACGTGCAACAGTTGTCTATGCAATTTTCATATCATTCTAATTTAATTCTCATATAATTTTATGGAGTAATGTTTGATTCAGTCTCTCATTGGGCCCATTCAAAAATGGTATATCAACAGCAGTAAAAACCATTTTTACGTCTCTTTCAGAATGTCAATAAACTCTCTTGAATTTTTTTTTTTGCTAGTAAATTGGTCTGTTAATATAATATGAATATTATAATATTGCGTGACATTATTTATTAATTTAATAAAGTGATGAGCTCTGATTTCGTGACGCAGTAATAATATAAACATATATATCATGACATGACCAACTAAAAGATGTAAACATTTTTTTACAATTTAATACTATCTCAAATGAATATGTTGCTGGCTCTTAACGTGATATTAAAGCATATTTTTGATTCTCCTTCTTTAAGAAGTTGGACTCTGCTTGAAGTGTTAATTAATAGATTCATCATTCTTCGTTTTTCTTAGTAATTTTTTGCAGATAAATAAATTGAATTGTAAACTTGTAAGTCATCTAAATATGTTTTAGATATATAATCTGTCAAATCTATCCATATTTTCCTAGTTTGATATCTTTTATTCAATGATATAATTTGGGCTATTTGTAACTTACTTAGTGTCCAATACTCATGGATTTGAATCCAATGCCCCTAAAAGAGACAATCAAATTTATGCTGTGAAAAAAAATAGAATAAAAAAGAATATGCTTAATGCGCTACAGAACCTGGAAAAATCCATTCGTATTGAAGGAATATTACCTTTTGTAGTCTATGTTTGGTGGATTTTAGTTAATAATAAATTCGCTTTCCATTTTAGACTTCATAGGATTTGATGGAATGTACTATGTTAAATGGCTATATAGACACTGCTAATCTAATTATTAATTTCGTTAAACGTTTTTCTGAAAAATAACTTCGTTAATAACTTTAAATCTTTACTTTCTACAAGGCAAGTTAACGTTAACTGTTGATCTGTTAACACGTGATCATAATTAAATATTTTATATCGTTGCGATTAATGACGTACTTATGAAAACTGCTGATTTGTGTTCTAGAAGTTATCAAGCTACGTTTACAATGGCGTCTTACACGTCGCGCTTTGTTGGCTGACCGACTTGAGCACATTTATCCGTCGTATAATCTGTGGTTAGAAATAGCTTTCCCAATCGGTCTCTTATTTCTAACTGCAGAATATTGAAAGTGTTCTTGTCAATACACACAGACAATTCGACTTTAAGTACACGAGAATAGAGCTTATAATTATATGTGTCACGTCCTTGGAATTATGACTATTATCCGCTTGTAAAGTACAGTTGCTGTACTAAATATCTTCCTAAACAGCGGGTAGTTTTACAATTTTGATACGAACAATACACTTAACAGTCTGATAGAAAAATGTGTAATTACCTTCTCCCTAATCCTGCACCAAATTACAACATTGATTTAATGCAATACATAATTCCGTAAGTGTTTTTGTGACATCATGTTTGTATGGAAATAAGACGAATGCCCGTTTTTTATTATATATATTATTAATAAGATACACATAAAATATGAATTTTGTTTTGTATATCAAAATAGAGTTATTTCTTTATTGTCGTGTGTTTTATAGGAAGATTGGAACTAGAAAGATATTGTTATTTCTGAAATGTCGAAAGTTTCACAAAAAGTTAATAGCATGAAACTGAGTCTTATAAATAAATTTATTCTAATTTCCTTGTTTTGAAATTTTGTAGATTTGTGCATCCAGTAACTAAGTATTGATTTATTGACAACTCATTTTTTTTCTACAATATTATAAGGAATTATTAGTTTTTTAATATATAAATGTAAAAATTTTGTGGGTTAATTACGAGGAATCATTAAGCAGTTTCTGTTGAATGGAAATATTTAACAGGATCTTGATAAATTGCCGCCATTTTGTTAGTATAATGTCGTCTCATTGAATTTTTGATTACTTTTCTATATTTTACTGCTATTTTTATGGTGTTTTATTTATTGATTGTATAGAAACGGTGGTAATACATTTATATCTGACTGTATTTACGATGTGACAGGATCTTGGACATTGTGATTTATGTTGGTATTGTTATTTTGTAATAAATGTTATTGTTGATCAAATATATTTATATCTCTGTTTACCCTTCCCAATATTACTTATTGGTAAATCCCAATAAGGATAATTTATGCCAAGAGCTTATAGACTAATTGAAAATGCTGCCTTGGTAAAATAATAAAAAATAGTAAAAATGCGAAGATGCAAACACTAAATAGCTTGTACTAATTTTCTCTTCCGTAAGAAAAGGTCTCGGGAAAAAGTTGGCAGCGTTGGACCGAACGGTTTGGATATTCTTATGGCGCTAACAAAACTTCTGAGAAATTGTCAGAACGGTTAATTAGATTGATTTGCTTGACCATCTTCCGAAAATGTGATATTGAATTTTTTGTAGCCGAAATATTATAAAGAGTAATATTTTCAAAATAGTAAAACAACATATCGTTATTGTCAACAGTTATCCCGAGAGGGCGCTGTTTATTCAGCGCGTTTCTGTACGCATCTGAAGTTTACATGCAAAAAATGATAATGTTCCATTATACCGCTGTGTGAGCGATATGTTAGGTCGTGTATCGGACATACATACATATATGTCACGCCTTGTTCCCAATGGTGTAGGCAGAGACCACCTCTCTCCACTTGCTCCGATCCTGGCACACTTCTCTTGCTTCCTCCATTTTCATGAGCGTCTTCATGCATGCTCGTCGGTTGCGAGTTCTCTTGATCCGGCCTTTCTTTAGGACGTCTTCGATTAGATCGAGATATGTCCGCCTAGGTCGACCTGCACCAATTCGTCCTATCATTTTTACCTGGTGTATCTCTTTCGTTAATCTTCCTTCATTCATTCTTTCAACATAGCCGAACTATCTAAGTATCCCTTTCTCTATCTTTGTCACTAAATCTTCAACTACGCCGCATTGCTCCCTTATCACACTGTTCCTGACTTTGTCCTTCAGATTCACTCCTATTATACTTCTCAAGCTTCTCATCTCCACAGCATTAATCCTATTTTCATGTTTCTTCTGCCACAGCCAACATTTACTGCCATACAATGTGGGGATCAACACGCCTCCATGCACAGCCAGTCGTGCTCTTCGTGATACGTTCTGGCTATTCATGAAGTTATGAAGTGCCCCATTTACACATGTGAACGAAGGACGAAGAATATTTTTAACAATGCGTACTCTCACTGAAGCGCGTATAAACTGCGTATGTTTAATGGCAGCTTGAAATTTAACATTGATATATTTTTTTCGGTTTTCTATTTTTTTGATGTGTTATTTTGACAGTCTGGCGTTGTATACGTGATGGCTTAATTAGGTTTTTGTGTTCATGCAAGTCAGACTGTTTACTTTGGATGGAAACCGTTATGTGATCGGAAGCAAATGGTTAATTAACTCTACTAAAATTGCCTTTATGATTGTTTGCTATTTTGATAAGTCGCCTGAGATGTTGGGCTTATGCAAATACAGGATCCATTTGTCTCAACTTACCTGGAACGTTGATTATATTTTATTATTTTTTTGGAAGCTTTAGAAGCTTATCTTCTAAAGAGAAATGAAAACGCATACACCGAAGAAATTTAATATTTATTGCATACCGGATCACCAAAATGTTTGTACAGTAAATTCCAATAACACTGACAAAGTATTTACACAGACTAACCGCAACTACCTACTAGTTTAGTATTCACTGTTAATATATACACGATAACAAGTTTAGATTAGCAATAATATTATCTCATTTTCAATTCAGTATACTGATGTCACATTAACTAAGTTGGTACAGGGAAGTCACTCGTCTCCCTTATTTTTGGTGTCACATAGATTAGGTTTATATTTGATGTTACATTAACTATTGGTAATTTGTTTTAGATTTTTTTTAATGCTACAGTAATTATGTTATTTATTGTTAATGTTACATTAACAACTTGTTTATGGTATTTTTTTACATTGGATGTCGCACTAATTTCTTTGGTAGAGTAAATGAAGTAGCCTTTCACCATGCTTAAATATTGCTTAAATATGGGATAGGGCAGCAAACGAGCAAACGGATCACCTGATGGTAAGCGATAACCGTTGCCCATGGGCACCCAGAGGAGTCACAGTTATTTTATGTATTGTTATTGTCACATTAACAACTTATCTATGGCGACTCTTGATGTCATACTAATTTGGTTGGTACAGTTAGACTAAATGGAGTAGCCTTTAATCATGCTTTAATTTTGTTGTCACATTAACTATAGGTCGTTTATTTTTGATATCTCATTAGCTAGAGTTGCTACAGTCGAGTATCCAATTATCATTCACCGCTCTTTATTTTGTCTTGATGTCTTATCTGTGTAATTTATATATGTGACATTTACTTTTGGTTATAATACAGTCAAATGCTTTCACAACAATAATAATGAATAACTATCACTAATTTAGAATTAGTATTACGCGGTTAAATTAAGTGGAGGTTTAGAAAATTAGAAAGCGATAAAGCACGGATATTTGTAGTAAGACACTCGTCGAAATAGGTGTTGTTTTCGGTATGATGAAGCGATTGGTGAAATCGCATTAAAAAAGTACCTCCTCACTACTGTGAATTACTATTTACGATATAATATAATACAATAAAGTATCAATTTAGAATCGGTTATATAAATTTCTCATATTTTCGACGAGTATTTAATAATAAATGGTAGAAGGCTAATTCATTGTCTCCTCTGACTGTATACCGAACACTATGGTTTAACCATAGACAATAAAAATCATAGAAAACATTCATAAGTTACACAATACTGTTAATGTTTATTTACTGTGCTGGTTATAATATAATTAAATACTATAAAGGTAATAATGAAAATTCTCACCGTATAAAGTTTAATAATGAAATTTAACTAATAATTAATGTTGATAAATTTATTAACAACTCGCATTCCTCCCGCAGCTTGGCCCGCGGTCTATTTATTATAGTTCCTTTAAGTTAACAAATTTTTGAGTCATGAATTCAATTTTATTACTACAATTTCATGTTTACGCAAACATCAATGGCTTAAACCACATTAAATTCGATAAGTAATAATATCTTATATATACTTATTTAGTCCTAAATATTCTTACATTTATAAGTTAATCTTACGCAAAATTTGTACAAGAAATACATCAATAATTACCATTAAAATTACTATTAATTATTTCATCAACATCTGTTAAGTTTATAAATAGAGTTAATTTATAACAAAGGAAGCGAATTTGTTACAACATGATCATATTGATTAACTGCACTCAATACATTCGTGTTCCAAAAAAAAAAAATACAATATGCGTAAATAACTTTTAATTGACTTAAGTAAAACTCGACTTTCAATTTTGTCTTAATGTTGCAAAATTTATAATATTATTTTAATTGAATTATTCTTTTCGGATTAGTATTCGTTTAGTCTATTACATAGAGTACTTACCATAGAGTTGAAATGTCATCCATTTTGTTTGAATAATAACTCTGCAAAATACTGAAGCGACCCCGGTGCACTTGACAAAAATAAGGGTTAAAGACAGCTCCCTATGTGAGTGTGGTTTGGACGAAGGTTCGACTGATCATATATTTTTCGATTGTACAAAGTATTCATATTCTTTGTATGATGTCATTCCCCCTTATATCCCTAAGCCGTGTCAATTTAACTCTCTTCTTTCTTATGTTAATTCACCCTTCATCAATATTCTTTGTCATTATTTATTCTACAATCGTATTAAACTTTAATTGGTATCTTTTTATTCTCTGATTTGGTTTCCGCTCTTTAACTTTTTTATATATTTATTTATAGACAGCGAACAGGGTATATTGTTTTTTATTTGTCTTGTTTAATTTTAATTTTGCATCCACTTGTACTTTCACGGCCTGGATAATAACATGAGTCGCGCATACTTTAATTAAAAAAAGTATTCTAAGCAAAAAAAACTCGAAATCGGTTGGCGAAATCCTATGGGCACCGCCATCAAACCCAAAAGAAGAAGAAGACTGAAGCGACCACTTCGATCTGATTCGTTAACTCGAAGTAAAGTTATCATACTAGAGCAGAGCAAGTGAAAACCAATAACATAAACATTCCATGACCATGACTGAGGCTCAGGCTGAGTTTAGTCGGTAGGTCGGACGGGTCGAGTCACCTCGATCAGTTTGGCGACCGATATAATCACCGCGGCACTTGATTTTGGTAGTATCAACGGGCCCAGCCTCACTTCTCCAGAAGAAAAAGCTATACAGAATTTGATTCGTATGATAGTTTGTATTACGAACTGTTTACTAACCCATTAGAGATAATTGCATCTGTTTTGTTTATGTAAGTTTTATTGTACTTTCCACATTAATGGAGCAAAATTACAATTTAGTAAATTTGTTGGTCAGTACGAGAATCATCGTTATTGGATGTATTAGTGCTAAAGAAAGGTGTGACAGAATTTAGTATTTTCGTATTATAACTGTAGAGATAGATTGCCAACTCCTTGTGTAGATTTCTACGGTTTATAAAAATCTTGTATAGTTGGCTATGGTTAGGAATAATATTTGAGTAATTTACGAAATACCGTATTTTATTAATAAGAATTTTTTTTTCATAGGTAATTGCTCTAGGTACTTTTTTTCATAATACTTTGTATTGATCATTAAGTTGAGGTTATTTTTCTATGAATGGGATGAATAGAAGGTGGTTTTTATGAGTTTGGGTTGTTGTGGGTTGGGTTTTATGAGTGTGGGTTGTGCATTTTATCTATATCACTTATCCCAACTAATATTATAAATGCGAAAGTAACTCTGTCTGTCTGTCTGTTACGCTACCCCGCTTAAACCTCGCAACCGATTTTGATGAAATTTGGTACAGACAATCTTTGGACCCTGAGACAGAACATAGGCTCCTTTTTATTTCGAAAACGAGGTTGAATGTTTGTATGGGATTTCTTAATTTTAAAAGATAAAACCATGAAACTTGTTATTTAAGCACTCGATAAGAGATCATTAAACATTTGTTCTAGCATTTTTGAAATTTCGACCAGCTAGAGGGTGAAATTAGGGTTGAAAGTTAGGATGCAAGTTCGTCAAATATCACGTCATAAGAAACAAAAAATCGTTTGTTCTAGCATTTTGAAATTTTTACCAGTGTTGGGGTGAAATAGGGGTTGAATTGAAGATAAGACCATGAATCTTGGTACCTTAGACATAAGGGACCAGGATTGTCAAAAACTAATTTCACGCGGGCGAAGCCGCGGGCGGAAGCTAGTTACATTATATAAATCAAGTATTTGAGAGATAGCGTTATAAAATATAAAGAAAAACTAAATTTGTTCTACAGTAACACCTAATTGTAAAATTTGAACTAAAACTAATTTATACAAACGCAAACCTATGTATGGAGTTAGCAATCTATTCTATCTTAATTTATCTATGGTATTTCTATACCCTTATGTCTTTAACTTTTCGATAAGTGTTTGACTGATAAATTAGTACTGTGATTTTTTAGTTTATGATAAAACTAAAAAATCACAGTACTAATTTTAGTACACTACGTTTCCGCTAGGGGCGCCGTATTAGATTTTCATATAAACATTTACACAGTTAATACAAACTATAAACCAAACCAAACTCTTGTTAGCCGTACAACATGAAAATTATGTAATTTAAATTACAAAAGAAAATGGTAATCACGTTATTGATTTAAAATACATTGCTGGTTGAAATCTAAATTTTGCCATTTTCTCAACTTAACAGCAAGCAATGAATGTTAAATCGCTTACAATGATAATAACAATATTCACTTGTCATTTAGCTTCCGCAATAGGTATGCATGAAATCAATGGTCTATGGACGGTCCATAGACTAGACATTTTCAAATTTAAGTTTCCGCAGAAAACGTATGATTATGAAACTGGAAGATTGAATGTGGAATAATAATAACACCTAAAGCAAGATCTGAGCATGGAATAGTAATGATAAAGATGTATTAGATTATCTACTATATACACATTAACATACTTATGTACATAACTTATACAATTTTATTGTAACTCGACCGAGATACTTAATATTATGAAAACAATTTTAGTTATTATAAAACTGTATAATTCAGATGGATATAAACGGAATGGTTTGTCGCTAAGTCCCTTAAGAGAGTTTTAAGTGTTTCCTCTATTTGAAATCAATAAAATTAATTGAATTTCAATCACTGAACATTGCTTTACTTAACTCGACTACTTAAGTAATAATAAGTCCCTATAAGAATTACAAATTCTTTATTAACGTATATTTATTTAATTTTTCTCATGAATACAATGAAAGGAGAGAATGAATGTAATTAGTTTTAACAAAGGCCGTGGACGACGGATTTAGTTAATAAACTACAAACGTAGTTCGCTTTTAGAATATATGCAACTTTTTAATTTATTATCATGTATTTTCTGCTTAGATACTAAATCAATATTACTAATTGTTGTTATTAATTAATCGATAATTAAAATAATAAAATACATTATTAAAAATGAGAACAATTGAGGAGTCAAGAGAGCTCTAAAAATAAGTAAATGCAAAAAAGTCGTGAAAACATTTGCTGATTGCGTTTAATTTGCAATGGAACCACACAGCAAAGACAGTCCTAATAATTTCATCATTTTTGACCATTTTGTGGTTTCTGTAGTGGAAAGCTTGACATGTGCTAGGTTATATTTTGTTAATAGGTTATCAAATTTCTAATATTTTTAATTGGCTGTATCTCTAATATTTTTAATAAAGTAAACTTTATGAGAATTTTACACAAACGGCAATAGAAATTAAACTATCCAATAAAATTATTTTGAAGGCAGAAAATCTGTTTTCACAAAGTAATCCAAAAAAAATAATCGGAGCACATTTTTTATAACTATTTTTCAGCTTGGATTTCGACATTTAAATAAGGAATAAACAAAAAATACTATTTTTAAGGAAAAAAATACTATGTCTATGAATCAATTCAATTTAGATTCGTATAAAAGCATTAGTGCGATACAGTATTTTATTTTAACTAAATTGCAATTGAACCAAAACCAAATTATAACCGTTGAAATAAACAAATTGTGACACTCAGAAATACAAATTACACTGTAAGGTCAAAGTTTAATGTAAAAATAAATAGCTTTATTGACACTTAAATTACACAAGTTGAAATCCCGTTGAAACACATTCATTAAAAAAGTGTGTACATTCCCTATTGTTTCTCGGCGTCACTTTGCAAAGTGTCGCTGGTCCTTTAATTGTCGTCAGTTTTCATGAAATCCGTCTCCAAGCTCCTCGCGCACCTACACTCCCTCGTTCCACCGTCATCGCAGGCCGAAATGCACCAACACGGACGCGCACAGCAATAAGCACGTGACACTCGATGTGATACCGTGGATGGCGCTCGTATTGCGACGCAGTATCGCCGCCATCTTGTTACCTGGAATGGAATGGTTAAGTATTGAATTGTATGTGACTTTAAAATAATAATCAAATAGCAGCTAAGTTTGTTTAAGTTAGTACAAGCTCGTCTGCTTGCGTACTTCTGTCTTACCTATATGTGCCGCAAAACAACAGTGTTAGCATTGCTGTGTTAAGAGTGAGACAGGTACCAAAATTGGGTACGGTGATTTTACATCTTATGTCACATGTATGCAACGTAAGTTGTGCAGGACAATTACATGATACTTTTACTCCAGCGTCGGTTTGCCGTCCCATAACAGGCGCGTCCCCAGGTGGTGGATAGGGGAGCGCCCCCCAGATATGGGGGGTACCGGCTTCGGCCGGCGCGGGCCATAACGGCGGCAGGGGGCTGCCGTCCTTCGGAGCGGGGGCCAAGAGGAAGGAAACCTCGTTAAATAATAACCTTGGCGGGGTTCGGCCCGAGGGAAAGGCCCTTTTCTGGGCCAGCAGCCGATTAGCGGCGTGGGTTGGCCGGAGGAGACCGGCGGCCGCCCTTGTGGGGCGGTGCGGAGGGGGCGCTAGTGGCCATGCATCGGTGCGGTCGTGGTGGTCGTCAGTAAGGTATCCCATGGCCTTGTCAGGGCGCGATGCTGCTCTTCTTAGGGATGATGTGATCGCGTCGGGGTGTAATGCTGCTCTCCTTCAGGATTAGCGCTCGGCCCCAGCGTGATGCAGCTCTCCTTGGGCATTAGCGCTCGCGACCATGCGCAAAAGGGGGGGGGGGATTGGTGTGGTTTTTAGTGGGTAGGCCTACCTTCTGGGGAGGAGAGCCGAAATTGACGACATAATAAGAGGACTACGTGAAGTCGCAAAAACTCACTGCCTTCGGAGACGAAGACGTGTATAGAAGCGGGCTCGGTGTTGCTCGCGCTGCAAGTGTAGTTGCCAGAGTCGCGCAGCGTAGCTCCGCGCACCGTCAGCCGTGACTGCGTGCGCGCGCCCGGCTCTGTCTCTACTGTGATGCCGCCACGCGTCGCGTCGTAGTTGATCATGCGTTCATTGTGATACCAGAACACGTACTGCGGCGGTGTTGGGCTCTGAAATTAACGTGGAATTTACTATTAGGATAAATCTAAAAACCACTTTTGCTCATTGTGATATTTTGTAGTAAAGCAAATGAGATACGACTTAAAAAGTTGCATGGCGTATACAAAAATATCAATTTATAAAGAATCTTTGTAGACGATCTGGAGAAGGAACTTAGTAGGATAGGTTTTATAGACATTCGAATTAGATCTAAAGTTCGGTTTTTAATTCGAGTCAGTAAAATGACATTTCCAGTGTCATGTGTCACAAATCATATTATTTAATATGGTATGTATTACATATTTACAATAAAAAAACGCTTTGATACCTAATAAAATAAAGCATGACTCTATGATCTATTGATTGCCGAACATCACTATTGTAGTGGGTTGTAGTGGGTCACCCTTTTTTGTATCAGTGACAGTTGCATTTGTCATTTTACTGACTCGAATTAAAAATCGTAGTTTACGCCCAACAAATACAGATGTCAGTAAGTTCAAAAGACGTTATTCTAAAATCAAACTCAAACAGCGACTTGAGTATAAGTTTGATTCAAGGCTCGCATTTTAAGATCAAACTCAACCTCAAATCTCTGCTTGTGTTTGATATAGGACTTGCATTCTAAAATCAAACTAAAAACTCAAATCTCTGCTTAAGTTTGATCTAAGGCTCGCGTTCTAAAATCAAACTCAAACTTCACTCTCTGCTTGAGTTTGATCTAAGAGTGGCATTCTAAAATCAAACTCAAATCTCCGCTTGAGATTAAGTTTGATTTTACAGTACGAGCCTTAGTGTCCAATACTGCTGTCACTTATTTAATTCTCATCAGGCCATATTATATCTATGAAGACAATTAACTGATTCTGGGTTATTCTAGACCAGATTTTAGATAAACTGAAAACCCACCGCAAAATCTTACTAAGATCGCTTAAGACAATGGCAATGGCGAAGGAGACGGCGCTATATGTTGACATGAATAATGGTCAATAAAAGCGGGCAATGTGATAATAACCAATCAATTTATCACATTGTCTGGGCATTATGAATAATGCTCAGTGCATATAGGGCAGAGTGATGTAAGGCATGTTTAATACGTTCAAATGAATACTTAGTTAGATAGACCGAGCATTGTACAAGTAATGAAATCAATTATCGGGTAGAGAAATAAAAAACATGCTTTATAGTTTAGAATTTATTTTTAAAATTTAAATAATCAGGCTTCGGTTTTACTTCGATAAATTTACGAAGGGTTACATTTAGAAACTATAGTAGTTTCATTGCAGTTTGGAAGTATTTTACTCACACGTAGGTAGATATTGCGAGTAAGCACGCTTCCAAGCTGCAAAGAGGAATGGGAATATCATACTTCTCGGCGTGAGTAAGTTAAATTGTAAAACTAACAATCTAAATGGAACTAAATGGAAATCGCATCTCCGATTATTCAATTTAAAATTTACTCTAAAGTTAAAAGAGTCTTAGTAATCAGTCTCATAGGTAATAGTTATTGTTAATAATAGTTTACTTATCCAATAAAATCTCTCAATCATTGGACTTATAAAACAAAAAAAAAGAACTACATATGTGTAATTTAGTACCTAACAGATTTAAAACTCAGTAGTTTTCACTAACTGCTTGAAACTCAAAATTAATTAAATCACGTTAGTACTGAACTCTGATTATGAAGCCTACAAAAATGTTGTTTCTTTATTAGTTAATTTATAATTTGGCTTTTGTTTGCTATTAATCACATTGCCCAATCTTCATGTAGCCATATTCATAATGCCCGGGCAATGTGATAAATAGGTGAGATTAGATTGTAATTAATCACTTGGCCGGATATGGCTGCGCTTTATTCATACTGCCCGGGCATTATGAATACTGCACGCATTAATCGTGGCCCACAACATACTACTTATTTGTATAGACACATACCTCACCGTTTTGATACTACGAGAAATCACAATAGATCAATTAGACACCACACCAGCGATTGCTTTCAAGTCAATAAAACAAGCTATTTTACGATAACACCTTTGGTGTCGTAAAAACGTTCTGCCATAATATTTTAATGGAGCGCCGGAATGTAACAGCTCGCGTCGCATTCTCCAGCGCAAGCCATAACAGATGGGTGTTATTGGCTATTAGGGCACTTTCGATTTTATTGAGTGAATTTATTTTACAATAGTTAATGTGACTTGTAAAAGTGATTTGTGGTTCGATTTCTTTGTAGCTGCTTGTACCAGTCTTGTGTTGCTTAAATTTTAGAGTCTACAAACCATATTCTAGAATATTATTATAGAAACATAGCTGGATTTGAAGTCTTGTACCGCCTTTTGATTAGAGGTTCCAACTCTGTCTAAATATTATTTGTTATTTTTTATTATATTTATCCATTGCTCTTATGATGAAAAGATTTCAGCCAAAAGACCTCACTGCTAAACGTAGTTTTTCCCTAAGCTGTGATGTAATCTAACCAATCGCTGCGAACATTTAGCGTCTGTGATCTTCACCAGTCCGTCGTTACACTTAAAATGTTGATGATAATGGCCCATGAGAAGGCAAAACAACTCAAAACTTGACGTACTTCAGAGAATTTACTAGTAAACAAACCGAACAGAAAATCAACTATTCCCATGGATAATTGAACCTTCGATCTCTCGATGTTACTAGACTACGGTGGCAGCTCGAATTCCGACAGCGGATTATTCCAGTCTCCTTAAAGTGGTTTTAAGTAGTCAGTAAACTAAAATTAACGAGAAGGCGATTACTGATTTAGTCGTACCTTGAAAAGTTTTAAAAGAAAGAACTGTACATATAATACTTATAGCTTCGCAAGTAAGGCCCAAAAAATAAATGTATTTCACAGAGATATCTTGAAATGCAGTTTTAATGTATGTGTGGAACTTCAATAAAAATAATCTTAAAGTCGTTCTCATTATGGAGACGGATCAAATAAAGTAACTAATTAGATTCTAGGCAGGTGCTATCTAGAATCTCATTAGTCAAATGTCACGAGGGTTGTTAAAATGTCAAACGTGTTTCACCTTAACCGTTCAAGCAATGAGGTGCCTTATTTACATAAGTAATAGGTAAGTGTACTTTGACAAATGAGTTGTAATGTCGAAAACTGTAGGTCTATCACATACAAGACAGAACAGCGAAATTTTAAGAGTTGTGTTAATCTAAGTCGATCGTGTTCATTTAAAAAGAAAATTTCAAGCGATCCGAATAAGTACTTACTTGTGTACGCTGTTGAACAAATTCTAACATTTTCAGGGATGTTTTTTCAAGTCTCTTTTAAGCTCGTTAAGCTCGCGTTTGTTAGGCGCAAACGGCGACTCTGGATTACTTCGGGAAAATAACTTTAATTGCTAAGTTAGTACGAAATAGGTATTAAGTGAAAATGCTTCTATCACTCTTACAAAAATTTTAGTAAAAGCGAATTGGAAACTTAAAAAACATGCGACGGAATTATGGAAATGGAAATTTGATTTCAACGGTCTAGTTCGGCTCAAATGTCAAATAAATTTCATAATTCAACATTTCTATTTTAATAAAATTCTATTTTATAACACTCAAGTAAGAATGCATAAAAGTTGAAAAATATGCTTCTTTTTTGCTTTGATCTGCTAGATGGTCGTGTAAAAGATGAAGACGTATGAAGATGTGGTTTGTTTCAGTCAGTTCAACTTTAGAAAGTTTATACAACCCACCATGCGAGTTGGTTTTTCTGACTAGAATGACTTTGCCGTTCAACTACTGGATACAAGACTATAATTTGGTACAGAAATTCGGAATGAGCTCTTGCTGCCCGTTGATCTCAACAGACTTGAGTAAATTGGTTAGTTTACTCAGTCATGGTCATAGACACCTTTGTAGCCTTAACTAACCGATAGCAAACAATCAGTTTTGTTCCTTAATAGTTAAGGCTAAAAACCCACCAAAGTTTTAGTCTTCGAGTGCCTCAGGGTTCAGTGTTAGACAAAATGAGTTCAACTTGTGTTGGTTTAGACTTGGCACTTCGACGGGTTCTTCCTAACTGAGAGGATCAAAATCGGCGTGCAATTTTGTATGATCGGAGATATGGGAAAGAACATAAGAATTTTACTTTAGAAAAATATGGCTTTCCTTTTGGAAAATACGTGTAAAGTCGTTTCAAAGAAGAGAATTAGTTTTAAATACTTTGTAAAGACTAGTAGAATTTGTACTCAGAAAAGGACAGTCAGCTAGTTGATTGTTTTAAAAATATCATACCTTTTCCACGATGCATATGAGATGTATGACGCTTCCGAGGTCCACGTGGTGTTCTCCAGAGCCGAGAATGAACGCCTCTGGCACCACGATTTGTAGACGGACGTAGTGCGACACGATGCCTGTGCGTGTTGAAACCTGGAATTGGAGAAACAATTATATAGTACTATCATAATTCTTGCTGAAAATGTAATTGACTCAGTAATTGAATCGCCAGTGTAGGTATTTCCCTTCGTATCAATTTCAGATGCAAAGCAGCAGCTTGCGTAGCTGTTCCAGTATGAATCTGGTATTTTTTGCAATTATTAATTACGCTGTACTCTGTAGTTGTAAGTATAAATTACATGTACAAGACAATAAATAAAAATAACTTGCCGCTCCAATCAATGTCTTAAAAAAACTCTAATAAAAATGGTGTTACAAGGTTCATGGTTTGTTAAATTATAAGAAAGCTTCGTTTTAATTTTTATGACATATGATTCAAAGATTCTGTATTAAATATATAAATTAACTAGCTGTGCTTGCGACTTCGTCCGCGTAAAAAAAATAGTCTATTTTTGTTATTGACATTTTTTCTAAAATAAAGTAGCCTAAGTTACTCTTTATTATCTAAATAAAATCTGCCAGTGAAAGTCCCGTCCAAATCGGTCTAGCCGTTCCAAACAAACAGAGAGACAAAAATTTTTAAAATATGTATTTTGGTATGTGTACCGTATATACATTCATATACATACATTCATATGCATGTAGTAGAAAGCGGTTATTTTAATATTACAAACAGACACTCCAATTTTATTTATTTGTATAGATGTATAGATTGTATTTGTACCGAACATATGAATGTCGTTTATATATTTATTGTGATCTGACATTTATCAAATTTTTTAATGATTCCAATTTTGATAGAGCTTCAGAGCGTTTTGCATGTTCTTTTCAAGAAGTCTCTCTCAATTTCCAAACAGATGTAGAGTATTTTTTTTCTTGAACGTGTGCGCCTATAGGTTATGTAACTCTCAAGTCTTTTAAACCTTTTAATTTTATATTTGTTAGCCTATAAAATATATATTTAATAAATATTATATAGATGATGATTTTTTGTTCGATATAGATTTGATATCAGTAATTTTAAATCTATTTCTGTAGTGCCAAGCCTGCCGGAACACCTTAAGGCAATGGCGCGTTATCCGTGTAGCAAGCGCCAAAAACGAGCGGTTATGGACAAACTTGAATAATTTATTATGAATCTCTCCGAGATCACGTAAACGTCTATATGTAAGAGATCCTAATTCAGCCACATACTGATTTTTAAATCTCTCTATGACTAATTCTATGATGGAAAGTGACAAGAATATTGCTTAACTAATCGAAGCTTAAGAAATCTTTAATTAAACACGGGTTCATTTTGTGTTCGAGTGACGACCATTTCACAATAGTCCGTTCCTGTTATGCCGGCGTGTTCATGAACGAATACTCGTAATGACCATCTTCTGAGTCGTGGAAACCTTACCAGCTGCGTTCGCCACCTGAAGGCGAGGTTGTACGAGCAACGTAGATTAAATATTAAATTCCTAGCTAAAATGGTATCATAATAAATTCCCCAGTACCCACAGTATTATTACCAGCGTAAGTAATCATACCTATACGATATTATAGTTTCAAACTTTTTAGTTCCGCCCAGTTCAAGCGGCCGATTTGTGTGGCATAGTAATTAGTTATTCTTTTTTTGAATGTTCAGTTAGTAGCACGTCAATGTAAACAGTCGGACTATGAAAACAGCTATTATTGCGTAGGTAATAGAGGTTGTTTCAATAATGAATCCGGCGCTACGTATAGTCTGACTTTCAGCCATGTGTATGTTGAGCGATTTCTCTACCAATATCTTTTTTCTGTTTACTAGAACTTTACAAGTGTTCACATTCTACAAAGGATCGACATTTAGGATCTAATGATAATTATGAAATAAGTAACAATCCAGAGGAGTATTTTCCACGACTTCACATCCGAAATTTCACAATTGCCAGGACATTAACGATCATATATTAATAAATTTGAGTTCTACTTCAAGTTGTTGTTTTCATTTCTCCTTTAATTAAAGAATTTCATATTACTGCTATAAAATAGACTTGTCAATTTACTGTGAGCAGATTTCCATATTTCATTTCGTGTTACTTGCTAGTTTTCTTGTGTCCATATTTAAAAACAAATATAATGAACAAGACTGTGATAAATATTGAAGAATTATGGTTATATATTTGTGATATGGTCTAAAATTTAATGTTTGCATACCAATAATTTATATTTAATTTCACTTTGATTAGTACCTACATAGTTTCGGTGTCGCCAGTAGTCATATGGATCTACATTAATTACGAATATTTATTTACATGCACACTTATCTATTTATTATATATATAAATATATATATTTTATTCCTTACTTCCGTCCGTGAGCTACTATGGGTGCCAGCTGAAAATCAGCGCTGGGTGTTTGACATCCTGCATCACGCTGAGATGGTAATCCTTTCGGCTCGGGCACGCTTAACGCAATTGTTTTATATTAACATGTAACCTAATATTAATTGTGTACCTCGTGTCTATGCCGAATAAAGAAGTTTATTATTATTAAAAAATCGTTTTAGCCAAAACACAAACTAAGTCTAGATACATCTAGACTTAAGTTCTTACGAGCGTTCCCTTTAAGCACGCTGTAAATCACATTTCATTGGCTAGTTTAATAAATAATTATTTTCTTACGCTTACACCAATTTGCCTAGCGCAAATTAAGCTCTAAGGGCGGCGTTCGGTAAATAACGAAATGTCTTCTTGTCCAACATTCCTCAGTATCTAAAGAGAATGGTTTGCAACCAGCGTGTATTACCAGTGATGACTTACGGCTCTGAGACGTGGTGCTTCACAAAAACCCTTTTTAGAAGGCTCAAAGTCGCTCAGCGAGCTATGGAGAGCGCTATGCTCCGTATTTCTCTACGTGATCGAATCAGAAATGAGGAGATCTGTAGACGAACCAAAGTAACTGACATAGCCCATAGCCCATGGGCAGAATATACGCAAAAAGCCTACAGTGCACTCCGAATCCAATACAATAATGCATTCAGGGTGTTGCTGGGGCTGCCACGTTTTTGTAGTGCTTCACTAATGTTTGCAGAATACCGCATTGATTGTTTTTACGCCACAATGCGTAAGAGGTGCGCGTCCTTAATACGCAGAGTGCGTGGTAGTACCAACAGCATCCTGGATATGATCGCAAGAAGATTGGATGGTGTTATATTGAATCGCTGCAGCGCAATCTCACATGGATTGGCGAAGCGATAACGTATCGTTGTATATAGTATATTTATGTTGTGTGTTAATTTAATTTATTAATTACTAACATAGAATAAGCAAAATTGTTACTAACACTAATGGATGAAAATCTGCAATAAAGATATTTATTATTATTATTATTATAGGATTAGTAAGCTGAAGTGGCAATGGGCCGGCCACATAACACGAATATTGGACGGTCGATGGGGCAAAAAGGTTCTTGAGTGAAAACCACCAAGCGCAGTGTGGGACCTACCAGATGGACCGACGACCTAATAAAAACCCCTGGGTCTCGTCGGATACAGGTGGCAATGAACCGGTCGCGCTGGAAATCGATTGGAGAGGCCTATGTCCAGCAGTGGATGGCGATAGGCTGAGATGATGATGATGATGAAATTAAGCTCTGTAAGGCTTGTGTTATGGGATTTAGGGTAACGGATAGACATACATATATTATACATACATAACGAGGTGTTTGAATTCATCACACAAATATCTGCACCCACCGGTACTCGAATCAGGGACCTCAGAGATGGCGACACCTTGAAACCGGTGTACTAACCTGTACTACTATTGTCGTCAAATTTGACGCTACAATCACATTTCATTGCCTTGTTTGATGCTACAATCACATTTCATTGCCTTGTTCGACGCTACAATCACATTTAATTGGATTCCATTATAGGTTCGTATCATTTAGAACATTTGTGGATAGCTTCACTCCGTTTTGATATATATAACGAATGACAGTGACGAATGTAATTAATTCTGGGAACGCTCAATCAGAAATTGATTAAGCAGTGTAGATGAGCGCTACACATTTTTTGTGAGATTGATGGTATGGTTCCGTGGCCTGACGGATGAGAAGGCTTTGTGGGCACGACGTAATTATTGTTTGTGGGGTAGGACGCATTAATATTAAATATGATATGCTTAGCGAGTTGTTAGCAATAAACATTATTTATAGTGTGTATGAGAAATACTGATCCGAATTATTTGGCGGTCTAATGAGAGATTATATTTTGAGAGATTTTTCAAAACATAAAAATGAAGAACCTTCAGCGAGAAGATATAAGGGTAGGCGAGATTCACAATTTCAACTTCTACTCGGCTAAGAAATTTATTTATACGCTATTAATATGCTAGTCCGATATGAAAATATTTTCATTTGATGATCTGATTTATACATTTTATAGGTAGATTTATGTATTGACGTAATCAGAAAATTTTTTTTGAAACATTCACATGTTGCAGATCATTCAGATAATTCAAGTTTCTTACCCATAATACATTTTAAATAGGGTACTTCCCTCTATATTAGAAAAGATCTAAAAGCATATAACTATGATAGCTTATGCATTAAATAGTCGGAACCATCATGTTTAAGTACATAAAATAACAAAAATAATATAAAAATTAGTTTCAAAGTATTCACTTTTTTAATCTATAAACATAGGCCGCCTTGTCGTGACGTCATAAGGTACTGTAAACTTATGCGTGTCAATGTCATTATGATACCATAGTACGTATAAAGCCGCAAAACAATAAAAAAAAAGTTTGTAGGTTGCTTTTTTAATGTAAGAGAACGTTATAAATACGTAAGTTAAATTGAAATCGCACGTGACTCACACTATGGAAAGCAGTTTTGTAAAAGGAGATAGTACGAATTTACCAAAAATAAATGCATTAATGGTCGGAAAATTTTTTGCTGCAAATCCCGACTTTTGTTCTGCCGAGTTACGGAATATTAAAACATCGATGTCAGTATTACTATTTTATTATTATTCCTTTATTAGTTGTTTATATATAAAAGATAATAACTCATTTTTAAATTATGAATATAATAATACATAGCATCAAATATAGAGCTTTGTTTATTATTTACATGCCGTATTGACGTCATCGCTACAGAGTAACAATTCGTGCGGCGCCTTCGCCTAATTACGCGCGAAATTTGAAAATATTAAATTTTAATGCAATTTTTATAGTACTTAACGAGTGTATAAAATTTTTATATTTTTAGTATATGGTTTACTGACACGCAAGGATCAAATTAAGATTCTTTTCAAAAAAGAGATTAATTCCCTATTGTCTTGTTAACGTCCATTGCTTATTAGTTTTATCTAGTTGATTTATCACAGCGAGTACCACTTTTCGGATGGCTAGCGTCGTAGCAACATTTATCATGTTATCTTCCAATCTTTAAATTCAGCACATTAAAAACTGATCAACCCACAAATTCCAATTAATTAGGATCGCAATAAGCACGGACCTTTTACCCGTCACCGGAACCAATATGTACGCGTAATATAAATAATCCAATTCTGTTCAATCATTTTTTATCAGGGTACAAGCAACAGGCCCGAGAATTCATTTATCCGTTAATTAAAATTTTCGCATTGGATTTTCGTCTGGATCACTCCGGCTCGATAAATTCGTTTCGCTGAGTACATAAACAAACATTTGCTTTTAACACGTATTCCTTCCTATATTGGACAGTTCTGCAGATTTTTTCGCGCATGGAATGTAATTATTTTCTTTTTGTTGTGGAGAAGCTGATCTTCGGCAGATAGCTTTATAAGAAATGTTATTTTGTGTTGTAAATTTAAAAGATCGCTTACTGTAAAAATATCCTAATCAAAGCGCAGTTGGTAAACTTAATAGAGGCTCTCGTGGAGATATTACTGTGTTAAAGTTTTGTACAATCCACAGCACTTTCTATTCCACCTCTAACAAAGTCCAACGGTTAAGCAGTAGTAGCAGAATGAGGTCCAGCACAAGTCTCACTTATGTACTCTCACTATGTACTCTTCCGTATATAAATAAATGACTCCTGTATTTATGCGTAATAGGATGAATGCTTGATAGATGAAGTGGTGACAGGACTGGAACACTTTAAGTAGCTCACGACTGTCTCTGAAGCGAAAATGATACATTTATGACCGATGTGATATTTGTCGCAATATATATATATATATATACCGATATATTATAGAATAGGGCAGCAAACGAACAAACGGATCACCTGATGGTAAGCAATAACCGTTGCCTATGGACATATATGGAACAGAGTGTTAGATATACTAATATAAGTATGCAAGTAATAACTTAGTTACCTGTAATAATTCTCACCAAGTTTAACGTTGCAATCATTAGCTGAACGCATAAATTAATACGTATAAGTTTCAATTAAAATAACGAGATTCCTGCTATTTAGCATCAATGACACGGCATGTGTTTTTGTATGGGTAGTACCGCATTTTGGTCTATAGAAATTCTTATGTGTGTCATCTGTACTATACAACTAATTGCAGACGAAAGCTGTGATCACAGCATCACTGATGCTCTAGTTCATGGAAGCCCGGCACTCTCCTCCCATGCATGCATGCACATGCTTGATACATATTAAATATTTATAAACAACCACGACTAAGGTATAAATGCATTCGTCACACAAACGTCTGCCCCCACCGGAACTAGAACCCGGAACCTCAGATGTCACCATATCTGAGGTTGACCGTGAAACCGGTGTACTAACCAGTCATTTATGGTGGTAGTCGGTCGTCGTTTTATTGACTACGGTTTCCTAATAGAATCAAAATTATAATTATAGTATAACAACAAATGAACATGAAGAAGAATTGTGTTATTCTTAAGAACAATATTTAAACTAACCACGATCGACAGTATCCAACTGAATATATTTCAATAGGTACAACCTGCGTACAACTTGAATTGAGTTAGACGTAATCCAACGTTGATCAAAGCTATATCTGCGTATCGAATTCTGTAACAGTTGGGGTGAAACTTCAAATTGAAGTGACGATGGAAGCTTGAAACTGGAAGCCAAACTAACTTGGAAGCTTATTTTGATAGAATATATTAATAAATTGCTACGGATTCGTCCCTTGCAAACAGCGGTTGATTGCTGGTAAACTGCTGGGCCTATAAGTAAGTATACGCCTATACGCAAATTCAAAATTCTTTGTTATTAAAGCATGTAAACAAAAGCTCCTCTTACCTTCAAGGGTAGTAGCTGCTCAAAACATTTTTTATTAATATAATGTCAAAGCATCCATGAATTTGTGATTCGCTAGATTTTGGAGTACGCGAATAGAAAAAATAGTTGGCTTGGTAGCCAGAGGTTATTTGACGGTAAGTGTTCGCCGCCCGGATATTCTTATAGCTCCTGGTACCTACAACGCGCTTTTGTCCGTCACCCCCGGCTACGGACGGAGCAATTGTGTTATGTTCCGTGCCCTCGAGTCGGCATTTAGAGTCTTTCGTTTCTAAAAACAAACTGGCCAGTTTTCGTTCGTCTCTTATTATTCTGGTCTCTGACCTGCATTAGTTGGAGAATATGCAGGTAGACAAACATTCAATGAACTAGCAAAACTAAGATTACAGAAATACAGGTACCTGGTAAATTAATTACCAAATAGTTTTTTTCTCTGTACATGTATGTCAATAGACTAGAATAGAATAGAAAACATTTATTGACCACAAGCACAGTACAAAAAGAACAATAACATAAGATAAATAACAACGCAGCAAATGGCCAATTAGGACCCGCCCTCCAGCTTATGCTGCAACAGACTAATCTGTGGCAGCGCTGGTGTTCTGGCCGGGCCTAAGTGGGGTGATAAATAATAATTGTAAAACAGCACAAAACATAAAAGTATACATAAGAAAAAAAATCTCTTGGTGGATGGACATATATCCCTTTGCCTTAAAACTAAACTATACAAACATAAAAAGAAATATGTATTATGTATATGATGCGATTTGTTTTGAGAGCATTCACGTGGTGTTCTCTAGTTGTGCTGAGAAATATTAAAACAAATGTTCAAAAAACTGTGCCAGTGCGCTCTTTATTACTAAACAATAATTGTGTATTAGTGAAAAATTGTATGAATAAAATAAATCTTACGCTTGAAATAAAGTAGTATGGCGTATGAGAATGTGAGATTAGAATAATAAACGTCTAATACGAAACAAACGCTAAATTAGCAAGAACAATATGAAACGTATTCATACGCTCCACTGCATCATTAGCTAGTAATATGGATTATTTCGGACGTAAATAGGGAAATATCATTGCCAAGTCTGCGATATATCCGCGAGTAAGATAAGCCTCGGCGGAATAGCCCGCTATTAGCCTTACGCTCCATCAAAATCCTTGGACCGAGGAAACGGAGATTACTCAGATAGCAATTAGCAAAGTATCTTCGAATGGGGACGAAAGAAAATGGGTCACAAGATTCGCGAGCGCAGTTCGTACAATCAAGTAGTTCCATTATTATCTGGCCGGTAGTTTAAGCTCAGAGTTTTCCCTTTGTCCAATAATATCATTGTTATGTAGGTCTTCGGTTTTAAGTGGCGACTGAACTGTAGCCTGTTTTTGACGGTGCGCTGTTTCTTAGGGTGGTTTTATTACTTCTCGAGCTCGTTTCATTAAAAATTCTTTTGTTAGATCTGTTCTGGGTCTTCATTGCTTTTCTAGACATTGTTTACGAAACCTTTTGAGTTTCTCTGAATTATTAATTGGGTTATTTCAAGAAAATCTATTAGATAAACGTTAAAATATTAGAAAGTTTCAATGTATATTCAATAGCAATGAAAAAAATGGTATCGGTAATAACAATGATACTAAATCAATCATTTAAATAATAATTATTACATATGATATTTAAAGAAATAATTTAACATATAGGAAATATTAAAATTTAAATTTGAATTTCGTTAAAACGAAATCTGCTACAAATTGCAAATCATATATTTCGAAGAATGTTATTCGTATCACGGCTTTACGAGAAAAAACTCGTGATGCAGAGTGTAAAAAGTTAACATTTTTAATTTAAAAAAACGACAGTAGTTTGCTTCGTACAAAATAAAGCTTAAATTGTATTATTTATTTAGATCAAGGAAAACGGACGACGCGTTTTCTATTACAATTATTAAAATCTACTTTAGGATATTTTTTTTAATCAACTTTTGTATTTCGATTGTTTAATTTATTTTTGAACAGAGTTTTGCAGCACTTATACAAAAAGCTATCGGGATTGGGTACTATAGTATCATAATCTCAGGACTATAGTGTGAATGGGTGATAGGATAGACGGTAATAAATCATGAAGAAGAGAATCTATTGCTGCATATCATTAGCATTAGACTGGTACCAAAATACATAATTAAGCGACTCTTCGAAGTAGGAAGGAATGGGACAAAGGGCTAGCAACCTGCCATGGGAATAGCACACATGAATCTTAGACGAATTCCGGTACGGGAGCAGGAATATGTTGCAATAAAAAACAATATTTTCATTAGCATTGACAATAGTAGTCAAGTCAGCCTAGGGCTACTGTATTTTAGGCCACATATACATATGCCATCCTGTCATGTGCACAGGAAAATCCAAACAAGCGACACAGCGACAAAGCGCTGTCTTCACATAAAGTGAAATCCAAATTAGTGAAAAATACCATTAAAATGCTCAACAAACTAGGTATAGACAATAAAGTGCGCTCAGTCCAGATACCAGGGTACAAAAGTTTCGCTGGAAACGAAAAGGTTGATCAACTGCAAAGAAAGGGATCCGAAACCTGTCTAATGGGTCCGGAACATTTTGTAGGTATAATAACTATAACTGTCAGCGCAAACCTGAAAACTCAATATAAGAAGGTACCAGAAGGGACATGTCATTAGAAAAACGTCGCTAAACGCTTCATGATTATGGATAACTAGTTCAAATTTGCAATGTATCTCTGCATACATTTGATTGGCGTTTTAACGGGCTACTAGTGTCATGCTAATAAGGGTTACATTGATTACACGGGATCAATAATACCAGTACCAAGATATATAGGGCCTGTAAAGAAAAAGGAGAAAACATGGAATATTTATAGTGCCACTAGGCAGCAGAATATCAAAGTTAACCTGAATTGGAGATCTAAAACTTGAAAGGGTACGGGGTCATGTCAACAAATCATATCATCAAGCTCGATTGACTGGACCGAAGGAGTGAATGCTAATAATAACACTAATAAGGTAGCTTGTGGCGAGCTGTGAGTGAATTGCGTTACCGAGGTTACCGATATGCTTCAGGGGGGCGTATGCTACACGCCTCTGTCTTGCCTTAGCCGACCGGACAGAGTGGAGTCACAAGCGCAGATGCTCGAAGAGTGGAAGTGTAATAATGTTATAACGCCAACGGCATCCCGATTGCTGTCACAGACACACCTTTCAACATCCTTAGCCGTCCACTAAAATCTTTACAACAATGCTCACTTTGCACCGACACGGGGGAGGAGGGGCATTTAGTGGGCGACGAGTCACCACTTGTCATATTTAAATCAATTTTACTGTTTTACATAGTAATGTACTACGTTTGTGAACTGTTGCATTTGATTTTGATTTTGGTACTAACCAAAATCAAATGCAATAGTTCACAAACGTTTTGAACAGTAATGACAATGGCCTCTACGCGTTGGATCTGTATTTCTGCGCATGCCTTATAAAGTATCGTGTCTTATAAGGACATTCATACATATATGTCACGCCTTGTTCCCAATGGGGTAGGCAGATACCACCTCTCTCCACTTGCTACGATCCTGGCACACTTCTCTTTCTCTTGCTTCCTCCACTTTCATGAGCGTCTTCATGCATGCTCGTCGGTTGCGAGTACTCTTGACCCGGCCTTTTTTTAGGACATCTTCGATCTTATAAGGACGCGTGATATAAACGACAATACTAGTAATTATACATATAAAGAGGGGAAGCATAAAAGATCTAAATAGATCCAAATGCGAAAGCTCCTTTCATTACACGTTCGTAGTCATAAGATAAAATAGTCATATATACTGCTTTTTTTTTAGATAACGAATAATCTTCAAATTTTCTATACTTAAAAATTAAATTTCTATATTTTATATTTAAAAATTAAATTTCTATATTTAAAAATTAAAATTCAGACAAAAATACATAAATAAATGATTCGATTTCAAAAAATAATTTCCTTTTTACTTTAGTTAGTATAACTCTTCCAATACATTATAAACAAATAATATAAAAAATGAAAGAATTAAACAGATAAAAATATCATTTTTCTGTTCATTTTTATTTACTATTAATGCGAAGGTGGAGAATAAATTGGCAAAAATTAAAAAAAAACATTGACTCTTCCATCTTGTTAACTCGAGTTCAACCCGAGTTATGTGAATTTTAACTCGCGTTAAATCGAGTTTTGTTTTTCCGTGTTGGCACATCACTACTATCTTTGGCGTTTGACAACTTTGACAATGGCTCAAAGGTCATAGCAGCCAAGCCATAAACTCCAAAAAAAAAAAAACAACTTTGACATTTCTTTATTTTAGTACAATTGACGTCACAGACATGGCGGTCGACATTTTGGCGCCTTTATTTTACGATAATATTTTGATCTTTTTTTCTGCTTGCAGGATAAATATTTTGCGAAAATAAAAATAACACTTGACTATCGCATGTAAACGAACATTTTAAAAAATATTTGAAAAAATTGTAGAATAGCCTATTACTATAGTTGTTAAAAAAAATGTTACAAACACTAACAATGAACGGACAGAAGATTACTTAGAAATAAATTATCATTAATATAATAAATACATGAAACTATTCTTCTTGCCAATTTTGATAGTGCCACGTTTACGTGGAGTTGTAATGCAGCCTAAATATTTTTTAGCTTTACTATAATTGTGAACCACACAGTGTCGTGTATGAATAATGAGGAACAACAGCAATTTTTTAATGAAAAATGGAGTATAGGCGAAAGTATACTAATACAAACAAAGGAAAGAGCGTACTCCCATTTAAAAGGCCGGCAACGCGCTTGTGACTCCTCTGGTGTCGCGGGCGTTCATGGGCGGCGGTAATTGCTTACCATCGGGTGATCCGTCTGCTCGTTTGCCCCCTATCACATAAAAAAAAAATCCTTGTGTCACAAAATTTCCGCATGCATGCGAACCTTAACAATTTTTTTGTTAGGGCAAAATTGTATACATAAACAACGTCCTGTTATCGCTGTTTGTTAAATGTCAAATCGAATGGTTACCGCGTTTCCACTACGCCTTCGAATAACCTTAGGTCGACCATAGAAATTACCCAGTTTCTTCTCTTCTCTTCACTTTTCTCACTGGCACAGTTTAGGTATACTCACAATAAATAGAAATAAAAATGTAAAGGCACTGTAAAGGCAATAGGTTTTTGGCGTAAACATTGCAGTACTTCAATTACTGCACAACCAATAATAGTACACAGACACTGCACTCGTAGAATAATTGTACCATGACTGATCGACACTCTAGGACTTTATTGCTTCTCTACTCCCCATTACATGATGATACTCAGCATTTGAACGGGGCGCTTGGAGGGAGTGGAACTGCAACATATTGTTTGATGAAAGTATTCAGTCATCTTCCAAAGTTATCGCCTTCTTCAAATAATCTTTTTAATAGATTGTTAAAGTCATATGCGGTTAATAGCAGTGAGACATTAAAAACGCCCTATGTTAATAAAACAATTAAAAGTAGTTTTTAGGAGAGTGTAAAAATATAGGAAGAAGCAGACCGAAGAAGATATAAGTGAATCGCGTGAAGTGAAGAAATGAACACGTAAAAAGTGTGAGCTAAGTAGAGACGCGCCATAATGCAGACTGGATGAAGAACGCTAGTTATGGTGAAATCACTTAGTCTAGGATAACGGCAGAAAAATATTTTGTGGAATAAAATCAAATCATATGTGATGCCAAATACTAAATATTTTTTTTTCTAAACCATATGGACGGACTAAGTTTTGAAGAGTAGATAACAAGCAAGAAAATATGTTAATATCCAGAAAAATCTAATCGTACTTTCTGACAACAATCTTTTAGCCTTCTTTAATTCTATTTCACAATATTTATATAGATACTAAAAACGGAGTTTCTAAATATTAAACCTAAATACGTTTGTTAAAGCAAAATCGTACACTTTAAGTCGAACCTTATCTGATAAAAAGAAAATAAATAAAAACCTAGAATCAGAATTTCAATGTAGAGCTTCTAGTGAATATTAATAGACCTCAAGCTTACAAAATGAACCATTCAAACAAAATCTCTATCTAAAATATCATAGTTGTTTATGTAAGGTAGGGCGCCTTATCTACAGAACGTAAAGAAAATCTATCGCCTTAAAAATTTTCAGTGCGTCTTTCAAAATATTATCCACCTTCTGAATCATTTATAAGGGTACAGTTATGGATATAACTAGATGACGTTAACTCGCCTTGGCGTATGAATAAGGAAGGGAATGAATAAAACACGGTGCAACGCGAGTATAGGGTCTTTGAATCCTTGGAGGGTCGTATGTATCATGCCTAAATTACTTACGATTCTGATTTCACTTCTTGTATATTTGGGAACTATAATCGTACTTGTTATATTCACTATTTAGTTAGTTGCTGGTGAAAACCAACTTTGTAATTTCTAAGAAAACCGCAAAGAAGTTGAGTTGTTGATCAAATCTCTGTATTCTAAGTACATAATATGTTGTGAGATATGCATAAATTTTAATTACTCTTTTTCATATAATTGATAATCATTATCACAAATCCTATAGTCGACGAAAGCTTAGCTGAACACAACCATCCGCGACTTCAATGTAGGTTCATCAAAAAGATTCTTATCTTTATGATGAACCTACAATGAAGTCGCGGATGGTTGTGTTCAGCTAAGCTTTGATTAATCTGGGAACGATGAACACTGTGGAAGATCCTTAACCTTGTAAGCTAAAGAATTTACTAAATTCCTATTGGTCAGGTATCCTCCACATAAGATGTCCCAGGAGTCGAATCGATTCATAAGTTCATTCGTGTTCAGGGATCGACGTAACATGAGTGTGAGTGAGGGTGAGTAAAGCGACCCAGGAGACCAATTTTTGAATTACGAATGCGACATCGAAATCACCGCTGACTAAAACGTCAGCGGTGACTTTGAGGTCACGGATTCCTAAACATCCAATTTTTGAAAGTCGATCGCAGAGCTGCCAACATAGATAAAGCACACACATAAAGTATCCACAAGTCGGTTCCACGCAGAATGTACCGCTGCCGGTTATTGCCGGCTTAACCATTATGGTTTTTATATATATTTATATACATATATATATATATATATTATATATATATATATATATATATATATATATATATATATATATATATATATATTATATATATATATATATATATATTTATATATGTATGATATATAGAGAGAGAGAGATATATATATATATATACTATATATAAAAATATATTTATATATGTATAAGCTACATTCATATATATATGTATACATATAGACTGAAAAATCTAACAAAACACAGATTACATTTCCACAAGTATGACTTGATTACGAGTGGGTGAGGGCACTCGTAATGAAATCACACCTGTGACTAAGGTAGTCACATCAGTGATATTCAAAAATAAGAATTATTGAAAATCGGTGATTATTAGTCACATCGGTGCTTTCTAAGTCGCATTCGTAATTCAAAAATAGGTCTCCAGTATATGTCTGTACTGGATGATTGTAGATCGGATCATCGCACACTCGTACAATACGATTGCGGTATACGGGACTAATGCGTAAGTGTGTAGTGTTAGAAATTCGGTAGGTGATAAGGGTTCTCCCCTTTACGTGATGAATACGAGTGGATCGAAGAGACTTTTGATGACAGGTGTCACATACACCTGTCATGACATTTAATTACCTTTATGGTTGGAAGCGTTCGGAAGCTATCGTAATAGCATTTGGCGAGATCTTTGATATGGACGTTTATAGTTGGGAAGTCTATATCATAGTGAAGATTTCCGGACCGAATTATTATTTTTTATTTTACATCTAAGTATCTAAGTGATAATTAATTGACATTAATAAGATTTCACTACTTTCAATGAAACAAAATCTCTAATATAATGATTTCAAGCTAAATACAACTAATTCATAAGAAATATGAAATTCATCTTGAAAGAAGGGCGTTTAGCCCTTAAACTTAACCATGCTCAGTCAATTAAACATCTCCATTATAAGACCAAGGTCGTTTTTGTTTGAATTTCCCCGGGGTAACCTTAACTTGACATCAGTATGTATTTCGGCTCGTCGAAATTGGATATTGACGTTTTGCTGGGCGAAAGCTGTGAAGCATTATTCAAGTCAAATCGAAATGTGCAAACAATAGTCGGCGTCGTCGACCTATTAAATTTAATAGCCTCTAAATCACATAAGATGATTTGAGAATAATCGAAGGGTGTATCTACTTGTAAAGTTAAATTAGAATATATACCTATAGGTATATATATATATATCCGGGACACATGGCGATCGAATCGCGAAAGCGCACCCCGCCATGTGCCCCGCATGGGTCTAGAGAACTCGGGGGGGGGGGGGGGTTTAGTGGGTAGGCCGGTCTTCGTTTCTATGACCGGAGACACACACACGGCCGTGCCTTGCCAGCGCGATGTCATGGTGCATAAGGTCGCATTTCCCCCCCTCTAAAAAAATATGATAAACGCAAAAATTTGTATGGATGGATTTTATTACTCATTCACGTAAAAACTACTAAAGATATTGTATGAATTGTCCAAAATATGACGATAAGTGACCCATGCCGACGCAGCCGACCAGCTAGTAAGAAATAATTATAAGTTTCATATTAGACGGACTCTGGGTCCTTGCCCTAGAACCTAATACTTTCCGAGTTAACTGATTTGAAAATAGAATAAAAGCTTTAAAATATAACCATAACTATAATAATTCTAACAATAATAACGATAACAATTCTAGCTCAATAGATTGCTAGGTAAGCAATCTATTGTATGTCTCTAAGGATAAGGATTCTAAAATCAAATTCAATTTATGGGTTAAAGCAATATGGCGGTATAAATCTTATTCTAGGATCTAATATGAGTTCAATAACACCATGCCTTTGTAACTGTAATCAAATAGGGATTTCAGCTTAAGTTTGATTTATGGCTTAATTTGCTTGACAGCTTATAAGGGAAGAAAGTAATATGACAATCGATAATATTTTTTCTACATAACTTTCACTAATGATTAATTCTCTCCACGAAATATACTTTTATGACGCTACATTTGGTATATATAATAACATTTGGTATAGAAAATTCGAAGATTAATCGTTATCTAAAAAAAGCATTTTATATAACTATTTTATCTTATGACTACGAACGCGTAATGAAAAGAGCTTTCGCATTTGGATCTATTTAGATCTTTTATGCTTCCCCTCTTTAGTATGTATAATTACTAGTATTGTCGTTTATATCACGCGTCCTTGTAAGATCGAAGATGTCCTAAAAAAAGGCCGGGTCAAGAGTACTCGCAACCGACGAGCATGCATGAAGACGCTCATGAAAGTGGAGGAAGCAAGAGAAAAGAGAAGTGTGCCAGGATCGTAGCAAGTGGAGAGAGGTGGTATCTGCCTACCCCATTGGGAACAAGGCGTGACATATATGTATGAATGTCCTTATAAGACACGATACTTTATAAGGCATGCGCAGAAATACAGATCCAACGCGTAGAGGCCATTGTCATTACTGTTCAAAACGTTTGTGAACTATTGCATTTGATTTTGATTTTGGTAGTAATTACAAAGTTGGTTTTCACCAGCAACTAACTAAATAGTGAATATAACAAGTACGATTATAGTTCCCAAATATACAAGAAGTGAAATCAGAATCATAAGTAATTTAGGCATGATACATACGACCCTCCAAGGATTCAAAGACCCTATACTCGCGTTGCACCGTGTTTTATTCATTCCCTTCCTTATTCATACGCCAAGGCGAGTTAACGTCAGCTAGTTATATCCATAACTGTTACCCTTATAAATGATTCAGAAGGTGGATAATATTTTGAAAGACGCACTGAAAATTTTTAAGGCGATAGATTTTCTTTACGTTCTGTAGATAAGGCGCCCTACCTTACATAAACAACTATGATATTTTAGATAGAGATTTTGTTTGAATGGTTCATTTTGTAAGCTTGAGGTCTATTAATATTCACTAGAAGCTCTACATTGAAATTCTGATTCTAGGTTTTTATTTATTTTCTTTTTATCAGATAAGGTTCGACTTAAAGTGTACGATTTTGCTTTAACAAACGTATTTAGGTTTAATATTTAAAACTCCGTTTTTAGTATCTATATAAATATTGTGAAATAGAATTAAAGAAGGCTAAAAGATTGTTGTCAGAAAGTACGATTAGATTTTTCTGGATATTAACATATTTTCTTGCTTGTTATCTACTCTTCAAAACTTAGTCCGTCCATATGGTTTAGAAAAAAAAATATTTAGTATTTGGCATCACATATGATTTGATTTTATTCCACAAAATATTTTTCTGCCGTTATCCTAGACTAAGTGATTTCACCATAACTAGCGTTCTTCATCCAGTCTGCATTATGGCGCGTCTCTACTTAGCTCACACTTTTTACGTGTTTATTTCTTGACTTGACGCGATTCACTTATATCTTCTTCGGTCTGCTTCTTCCTATATTTTTACACTCTCCTAAAAACTACTTTTAAATGTTTTATTAACATAGGGCGTTTTTAATGTCTCACTGCTATTAACCGCATATGACTTTAACAATCTATTAAAAAGATTATTTGAAGAAGGCGAGAACTTTGGAAGATGACTGAATACTTTCATCAAACAATATGTTGCAGGTCCACTCCCTCCAAGCGCCCCGTTCAAATGCTGAGTATCATCATGTAATGGGGAGTAGAGCAATAAAGTCCTAGAGTGTCGATCAGTCATGGTACAATTATTCTACGAGTGCAGTGTCTGTGTGTACTATTATTGGTTGTGCAGTAATGAAGTACTGCAATGTTTACGCCAAAAAACCTATTGCCTTTACAGTGCCTTTACATTTTTATTTCTATTTATTGTGAGTGTACCTAAACTGTGCCAGTGAGAATAGTGAAGAGAAGAGAAGAACTTACTGGGTAATTTCTATGGTCGACCTAAGGTTATTCGAAGGCGTAGTGGAACGCGGGAGTAAAGGTAACAATTCGAGACATTTAACAAACAGCGATAACAGGACGTTGTTTATGTATACAATTTTGCCCTAACAAAAAAATTGTTAAGGTTCGCATGCATGCGGAAATTTTGTGACACAAGGATTTTTTTTTTTATGTGATAGGGGGCAAACGAGCAGACGGATCACCCGATGGTAAGCAATTACCGCCGCCATGAACGCCCGCAACACCAGAGGAGTCACAAGCGCGTTGCCGGCCTTTTAAATGGGAGTACGCTCTTTCCTTTGTTTGTATTAATATACTTTCGCCTATACTCCATTTTTCATTAAAAAATTGCTGTTGTTCCTCATTATTCATACACGACACTGTGTGGTTCACAATTATAGTAAAGCTAAAAAATATTTAGGCTGCATTACAACTCCACGTAAACGTGGCACTATCAAAATTGGCAAGAAGAATAGTTTCATGTATTTATTATATTAATGATAATTTATTTCTAAGTAATCTTCTGTCCGTTCATTGTTAGTGTTTGTAACATTTTTTTTAACAACTATAGTAATAGGCTATTCTACAATTTTTTCAAATATTTTTTAAAATGTTCGTTTACATGCGATAGTCAAGTGTTATTTTTATTTTCGCAAAATATTTATCCTGCAAGCAGAAAAAAAGATCAAAATATTATCGTAAAATAAAGGCGCCAAAATGTCGACCGCCATGTCTGTGACGTCAATTGTACTAAAATAAAGAAATGTCAAAGTTGTCAAACGCCGAAGATAGTAGTGATGTGCCAACACGGAAAAACAAAACTCGATTTAACGCGAGTTAAAATTCACATAACTCGGGTTGAACTCGAGTTAACAAGATGGAAAAGTCAATGTTTTTTTTTAATTTTTGCCAATTTATTCTCCACCTTCGCATTAATAGTAAATAAAAATGAACAGAAAAATGATATTTTTATCTGTTTAATTCTTTCATTTATATTATTTGTTTATAATGTATTGGAAGAGTTATACTAACTAAAGTAAAAAGGAAATTATTTTTTGAAATCGAATCATTTATTTATGTATTTTTGTCTGAATTTTAATTTTTAAAAATATTTATATTTATTACTAGCTGTTGCCCGCGACTTCGTCTGCGTAAATTTCGAGTTGAATGTTATTGATACACAAATCATATTAATATACGATTTTACCGATTAAAATATTTTTGGTATAAAGCAATTTCTTGAGGTAAAGTAAACTCAAAGAATTTCTTTATATACCACATTATTCGTTTTTCCTTCAGGGGCTAAAAAAAACAAATGCTCTGCACTGCTGACTCGTGAGCAAGCCACGTAAAGTGGCCGTGGGAAAAACAGTTACATCTCAAATCCACTCCAGCAGCTTTTAAAGTTTGACCTTGCGACTTATTGATTTCCAAAAAATTTTTTTTGCTTTCTAATAATCTATTTAAGTACCCCTCTATCCATTTCAGTCAAAAATACTAAATGTACAGACAAAATATTTTTACTGTCTTATTATATGTATAAATACATACATTATAATTCGCAATATTATCATGCCTTGAGTTCATTAAAATGACGATAACTTTTTTTTTAATGAACCGATTTTGATGAAACAAAGTTTAGATATTATTCTGAGTTAAAACAAAGCAAATAGTGGAAGTTTCAAGCAAATCGGTTCAGTACTTTCGGAGATAAACGTGAACAAACATACAGACAGACAGACAAAAAATTCCAAAAAATTTTTTTTGCTTTCTAATAATCTATTTAAGTGCCCCTCTATCCATTTCAGTCAAAAATACTAAATGTACAGACAAAATATTTTTACTGTCTTATTATATGTATAGATTATCATATTATTTTGATAAAAACTGGTTTCGTTTCATCGTATTTTGGTTCCCTGTTCCATCTCACTGCCCACTAACATGCTAAACGTGGCCTTTGGGGTCTTATAACCTGTGGCTCTGTCTACCCCGCAGGGGATAAAGACGTTATCTTATGTATGTATTGTATCATGATGATGAATTGTCTTTAGATTTTTAAATTTCCCATGTAACTTATGTAAGAATGGTGTACATATTATAATCGCAATATTATCATGCCTTGAGTTCATTAAAATGACGATAACTTTTTTTTTAATGAACCGATTTTGATGAAACAAAGTTTAGATATTATTCTGAGTTAAAACAAAGCAAATAGTGAAAGTTTCAAGCAAATCGTTCAGTACTTTCGGAGATAAACGTGAACATACATACAGACAGACAGACAGACAAAAAATTCCAAAAAATTTTTTTGCTTTCTAATAATCTATTTAAGTGCCCCTCTATCCATTTCTGTCAAAAATACTAAATGTACAGACAAAATATTTTTAACTGTCTTATGTCTTATTATATGTATAGATTAATAAAACTATGTAATTATACAGCAGTCTTTTCAAAATAAATTCAAATTAACCTTATGGTGCATTATGTACATAACATAGGCTCATGATTGTATTTTGATTATAAATTAATTTATAATCACAATATTTTCAAGAACAAGAAAATTAACTAACACTATCATAAAGAATATTCTTGCAGTATTTAAATTATATGTTGATATTTTAATTTTAATTGTATTGTATTTAACTATATATAAAGGAAAACAAAACGAAAAATATTTTCCTGTCAATTAAATACCAAGTGGTGATTAACAAAAATATATAAAAATCTTATGTAAGTAAGTAAAACAAACTTCTTGTAAGTTTAAACAAAAGCAATATTCTTATCTCAAAAACAATATTCTTCTATAAGATTTCTTTTTAGAACCCGGCATTTTTCAAAAACAGAATTTAAAACACTAATAACTATAACAATAACCGGCACAGCAAGTTAACCTCAAATCTACATAAATGTGACACTTGTTTGTTATAAATGAGTCCCCTCATAGAGGGAATCATAGATCTGAGGGAATAGACATTAAGCAAAGCGATTAGATTGTCGATTTAGGTACAAAATCACTTCACAGATAGTAATCGATTGATTTCTGTAATTTGTCCCAACCCTATAAACATAGCAGATTATGTCAATTTGTTGTAAAACGGAAGTTTACTACGAATTTATTTCAGAAAATTATTCCTAAATATTTAAAATATTATTGTTTAATTTTTGGTAAGAAAATCATTGAGACACAATGTTTCTACAAAAAGTACTGGAATGGGCAATCTTCTTTCAACTTGACGCGTTGCTTACGAGCTTTGTTTTAGTACTCATGACGTCATACCGAGAAAATCATGGCGGTCGGTGTTTTCGGTCACGTGATATATAGATAATAAAACTTGAATTTTAAATTAGAAATATAAAATTAATCTTACGTTTTTATGAAAAAGTAATAAAATTTTTGCATTGATCAGTACAAAAACTATTACATAAATAAAATTATTTCACATTTTTATGTTATAACATGAAAATAGCCTATTGTTAAGTTGTTGGATATATGGCACTGATTCACTAAGTTCAGAGAATTAATAATTATGACATGTATAATATAAAGTTTCGTTTGCAGTTGAAATCTTGTAAAAAAAATAAATTGATGTAATCATCAAACAATCAATCAGACTTATATTTATGTATCCGTACAATACGTTATGTAAAATTTTACAGCAGCTAGTGACTGCTAAATAACACAGAATACCAAACTGCCGTTTCATGATATGATGAAGAAAATGAGAAATGATAATAAGTTAATAATAAACAAATAAGGATTTATGTCATCGGTATTAAAAAGGTATGTTAAAAAACCTGTTGCTGCCATCGGTGTTGTTACTTGAATTATACAGACAAATTGACCGAAATCAAAATTTCCATTTATATTTAAAGTTACATCACTCATAATTTTATAGATATTCCATCTCCGCCCTCAAACATACAGTTCATCTCCACAATAAATTACCCCACCTTACCCATCGCTAATCGACCTAATAACGGAATATCTTTTCCCGCATTTAAGCCTGGCGATAAATTTTGAAGGTAACAATATAACAGGCGATTAATAACGTGTAATTTAATGGCTATAATCCTCACCGCCCAAAAATATCAGATGACGGGACACCTCTGCCGATACGTCTCTGCTCCGTCGATAGTCGCATCAAATTCACTTCGACATCCTTTTCTAAAGGTTAAACCATGCCGTTCTCTACCTTACCTCAAGGAAATAGGTCCGTTATTCGAGTATCAACGTTCACTGGCTGATTGATTGATACGCGTAACAAGATGCTGGAACAATCCGTATTCATTATTTACATCTTTTGTTTACGAAATGAAAGGACTCGCGCATACATTGTCTTGGTGCGAGATAATTAAATTGATCGCTAAACGTCTTCTGTCTTTCTGTTGTGTTTGTGAAGTAGGATTGTAGGTTGAATTTACTGTTATGTAACATACTGTTATTAATGATTTTTCTACTATAATTTAAAAAGTAGTAATGGCATAGATGCGAGACATGGGCATTAACAGACAAACATAGAGAAAGACTTACTAAAACAGGAAGAGCAATAGAACGAAGTATGATGGGAATCAGGCTTAGTGATAGAATCAGAAATCTAGAAATAAGAAGAAAGACAAAAGTAGAAAAGTAGATATAACAACTCGCATAGACCATCTAAAATGGAGTTGGACGGGACACATGCTACGTTGCAAAATAAATAAAAGGAGCAAACAAGTATCCTTATGGTACCCAAGAGTGAGACTCCAGAAAAAAGGGGCGTCCGAAAACAAGATGGAGTGACGATATCCGCCTGACCCTAGGATCATACTGGACCAGAGTCGCAGAAGATCGAAGCCAGTGGAGAGAGCTGGAGGAGGCCTATGCCAGAAGGCACGCCGAACTGCGAGATATAATATAAAGAAATTCATAAATCGTTAAATTTGTAAATAGTTCGGAATAAAAGGCCTTTATTATAATGGCATAGATAATATATACTAATAAGATAACAAGATTATAATGGATGTAAGTTCATGATGAGATAGGATGAGAGTTATATAACAAGAAGTGTTATGTAGATAATTATAGGCAAAAATATTCGTCGAGAAATATCTACGAAAATGTGAATTAGTTGCATGTAAAAGTTTATGCGACCAATTCCAGAACTGAGATGAATAATAATAGATGAATGGAAGGCGAAAATATGCTACGTCAACTACGCATAGTTATAATAACAAATCATAACGATCTTCTAATACGTAACTTATTGATTCTTATATATGAACATATATATGGTACAATATTGTATTGATTCCTAATAGAAAATTAATAAAATAGTTTAGAGAGCTAAAATCGAATGTAGTGATCATAGTTAAAGTTTCATTAAAACCTTTTAGCTTTTTAGCTGTCGTCTATTCATAAATCAACGTAATAATTTATGAAGATTCATAGAAATAAAACGAACAATTAATTATTATTCTCGGATAATTGCAGATTATAGTGATCTTACAATTAAAAGTATCTACTGAAATGCGATAACCGCAGAGGTGACATGTTTCTAATATTATTTTTTACTATGTGACTTTTACCGACAAAATTGTGTTAATCCTTGGAGTAAATTGACAATTTCGTTCATAGAGACGATTCAGATCAAGCCTCGATATTAGCGATATTCAGTGAAGTTTTGTCAAGCTTTGAGTACAGATTACTATCGATAAAAAACCTTTGAAATCTCCCTTGTAAAGTTCATAATATTTTTTTTTTAAAGTTATTTTGCCTTCTAATTAAACTTTAGATATGTCTCTATAAATGTCTCTGAGTAAATATCAGATATCGACGAAATATATTCGGCCTCTGATAGACTAAGGCTATTCATGAACTTATAATGTTGAAAATAAAAT